>RXPK01000998.1:0-169768 GCA_004143645.1 Protaetia brevitarsis | reverse complement strand
CTTTTATATGCTATTCCATATACAGGGTGATTCTCAATATATGCGACAAACTTTAAGTGCTGATTCCTGGGGTTATTTTGATCATAAAAGTTCATAAGAACATATGTCCAAAATCGCTTAGTTCTAAAGTTGTACAATGTTTAATAGCAAGTTAACATAATTAATGTTTTTATTATAAATTAACAAAATAATTAGTAAAACAAAATTAACTTATACTAACTGTTGAAAATGACCGCCCCCAATTGCAATACAAGCTTCTATTCTCCGTCGTATTGACTGGCGAGTCCGTTCTAAAATACCAGGGGTATTTCGAATTGTTTGAAAAGCTGCAATAATACGATTTCTCAGTTCATCGACATTTTCAATGGGAGTCGTATAAACTAACGATTTAAGGTGACCCCAGAGAAAAAAAGTCCAAAGAATTTAAGTCTGGAGACCGAGGAGGCCACGGTTGTGGACTTCCCCGTCTTATCCACCGGATCTGGATACGTATTGTCCAAAAACTCGCGAGCAACTAAACTAAAATGCGCTGGAGCACCATCATGCATAAAATACATTTGTAATCTTAATTGCAACGGAACTTCTTCCAGCAGTAATGGTAGCTCCTCTTCAAGAAAATTGCGGTATACCTCGCCATTTAACCGCATCTGTAAAAAATGTGGACCTATCAAGTGATCTCCAACAATTCCGGCCCACACATTGACAGAGAATTGATGTTGATGACGGGCATTCACTAGTTCGTGCGGATTTTCTTCGGCCCATATGTGATTATTATGAAAATTAATAATCGCGTTTCTAGAGAAAGTAGCCTCGTCGGTGAAGAATATTTAAGCCAAATAGTCAGGATTTTGCGCGATTTTATGTTGCATCCATTGACAAAAAGCCACTCTTTGCGGAAAATCTGCTGGCAAAAGTGCCTGCAGCCGTTGAATGTGATATGGATACAACATTATTACAATATTCTCCAAACTGTGGCCTGACTCATGTTTAAAGCAAACGCAATTTTTCTGGTGCTTGTAGTAGGATGTGTGCCATCAACCATTTCTTCAATTTGTGGAGTTCTCACTGTAGATGGGTGCCCGTTATCAGTCGTCGGTTTTTTTTTTAAATTTCTCGTTTAATTAAGACGTTGGTAAAGACGGACAAATATTGAATGATGCTGGATGATACGGTTCGAGTATCGTTTTTCATAAAGACGTCTAGCAGCACGCGAATTTCCATTGGCAAAACCGTAAACGAAATGCATATCACACATCTCAGCATTCGTGCAATTCATTTTAGAAAACAAAAACTGGCAATAAACTGAATGAATACTCTGACAACTATTGACAAATATTAAAATGACAAATAAGCAATTCCCTCTCAACACAATAGTTTTTGAAGAACCAACTGTGATATTATATAGTGTTAGTCATAGTTCATAATTTATTATTAAACATTCAATAACTTTAAAACCAAACCGTTTTGAACATATACTCATATGAACTTTTATGATCAAAATTACCTCAGGAATCAGCTCTTAAAGTTTGTCGCATATATTGAGAATCACCCTGTATATGTAGATGTATCTATAAATGAGTTTCAATTTGTTTCAGATGTCTTAATATGGGTAAAGTTTGGGTCCTTTTTGGCGTGGCTATTGTACTGCTGACACCACAGATATCTTCAGATGACATGTAGGTTCGATGATTTAATTTATATATTTATATAGATATAACAATACTTATCAAATAATAATAATAATAAAAATAATTGAATTTAAATGCAATTGTTTCAGTTAGTTTTGACTATCTCCCAGATTTGTATAAATCTTATTATTAAAAATGAGATATTATTCTAGATATAAAATTATATTATGATAGAATCTCGTATTTCAAAATTAAGAATGCAATATTCAAAATACGCCGAGTTAAAGACAAATACATAAAAAAATAATTTTAAATTTTATTTATCTAAAACAACAGAAATTGAAAAACAGGGCAAAGATGTCATTGTAAACAATCAAAAAAATAAACGTAAATTATATGAAGATTAAATCAAAAATAAAAATATGTCTGACAAGCAGATGCCATTCTGTTCAGTTCTGTCAAAAATAACAGTTAGAGGAATAAAATGTGGAAAGTATGGTGCTTTTCAAAATATAAGAACATCACTTTTAGAGTCTGTAATGATTTTGTTACCCGTCCACTGGTGATAATTACTTGACACCTCATTTAAATGGTACAGTTTACCTATTTACATAATATGAATCCGATTTATTAATTCTACCTTTAAACATTTCAGATTTGGCGAAGGAAAATCAGATAAGGAAATTCTAGATGGTCTCTTACGAGCTGAAAGATACGACAAGCGATTATTACCTCCGGTCACAGGTAGGTAATTGATTTTCTGCAATATTCTCCGTTATAACTTTCTTTTAAATTTTAACGATTTGCAACTTCTTTGCATGCTTTCTGATATAATGTTATCGCCACGCCAATTCTACTTACTAATTATTTAATTTGACAATGACTCGCGTAAATTCCCACAAATCCCTTAACACGAGCATATTATGATTTTCGCAATTTACCACTAGAAAAAAAAAACAAAATCCACGTGAGATTAAACATCGCATTTTAAAAACACAGATTAAGCTGCCGATTCATCGTCTCTCCAGCTTTTGTGTATACATACCTTCCATCTAACAATACGGTACATTAGTACAAGAAGTACTACAAACTCAAGCAGCGTGGTTGACATGGAAACGGGGTCAAAGTTTTGTTGCTTTATATGTATATACACAATACAGAAGGAAGTAAAGCAACGCCGGATATTGTGCAGATAACTAGATGTGCATGAACCCCAATACATTTTTCATTCTAGGAAAAGGGAAGGTTTCATGAGTTTAGCAAATAAAGTCCTTGACGTCAATTGTACACGTGATATTTTGAGTAAAGGAATTTTAAATCCAAAGGGAGCGAAAGAAAAGAATGAATTGACATGTGTATTTATATGAGGAATTTTCTCGTTAAAAACTCGAAGAAAACAGGCATTAAAATACTTAAAAAGTTTTGCATTTTGGGAGAGCTTGTTTTCTGCAATCTGTAGCTTCTTATAACACAGATAAAATTTGTATTGAAAAACGTTAAATTATATATCATGCCTTCGTTACAAATTAATATAAAATAGCCTCAAAATCTAACAACACCAAGCTAGGTATCTTAGTATTTTCTTTTTCTTATTTTAAATTGGATTAAATTTGGGTACTGATATACAGGTGGACATGATCCTCTAGTACAGGGGTGGCCAATATAAGTAACATTGCGGGCCACTTTGAAAATACGTTATAGTTCCGCGGGCCGCATGTACATTTCACATATACCGAGTGTTTCAACCCAGGACCTATGGGTTCAATAGCGTCGATAGCGTCGTTGTGATTGTACTTATGAAAACGAAAACAAAAATGAAGTCTGACGTATCAGTGCCAGCAACCTAAATCAGCTAAATTTGAAATGTACCTAAACAAAATAGTTTCCTGTAGTTTGTTACCAAACAAGAGTTACAGCGCCATCAACAAACGTACCTTGTAACTACTAGAATTTTGACCCATTAAACTTACCCAAATAGTATAGTTATCTCTGGGTGTAGCTCTCTACGGCTATCCATTGTTACCCAACCGGCACGACTAATCAGATGAGATACGTGATCTCTCCGTTTTAAGTTAAAAATGAATCTAGTACAGAGGTTTTGGATTCTTTGTAGTAGTAGTAAAGACGTTGTAGAATCAAGACACGGGCCGTAGACGATGTCGCCGTAATTAAAATTCGATAATACTAGTGAAGTGCAAAGTAAAGTTTTAAACTTAATAGTCATTAACTTCCTACTGACATAGAGACATTTTAATGTTGCAACAAAAGATTTTCGAATACAGTTATTCACATTTTGTTTAAATCTGAGTTTGTTATCTATCGTGAGGCCTAAATTCTTAACTGTATCTGTAATTTGTAAAATACTCCCCTCGACCTTAATGGCGACACCATCCACGGCTCCATGTTGTCGTTTGGAAAAGACTATCACGGACGACTTCGCACTATTAATTTGTAGGCAATGGTTTTGAGATACTTTAACCAATCTTTCCACGTCTGCGTTAATAGTATCAACATTCTGTTGCAATCGATTAACATTAAAGCTGTAGTAAAATTGGCTGGTGCAATTTTTCAAATTTGTATGAAAATCAGCAGTATATATGATAAATAATATAGGAGAGATCACCGAGCCCTGTGGACAGCCACCACCAATTTCTACTTCAGTTGAAAGGCAGCCGTCAAGAGAAACCCTTTGAGTTCTATTCTTTTCAGAAAAGAAGCGAGCAATTCCCGTGAGAATGCATTTCCAATTCTATTAAAAATATTTATAAATAAAAAAGTTATAGGCAGGCACATATGGGCTGGGAGATTTTGAACTGATTTGGTTTTAAAATTTTAAATTTGTATAATAATTTTGAAAGCATTTTGTTCCTGTTTTTTTTTGATGATGTAACTTAAAATGTTTGCTCTTGTTTTCATGACAACAAGTGGCCTATCTGCACTCTACTTTTCTTGATGAAGCAAAAATATAGGGACTAAACGAATGATACGTTAATTTACCCTAACATACAATAATGACTGCATTGCCAGCTTCATGCTACGGTCGCTTGCGGGTGAGAGTTTAACGTGTGACTCCTAGGGGGGCGCGCAGGTTAAACTCTCTTCACCTAGTGAATGATTGTACATAAAGTTTGATATATGATAGCGATGCAAATGGGTTTGTACACTCGGAGGCCTCCTGATGATGCTTGCTAGTAAGATGATTCCTACAATAGACCATGAGCTAGCTTCCTGGTGGCATGTTCTATCTGTTCGTTGTATTTAGGCATTTATCTTTGATGTTTTATCAAAGGATAGGTAATCTAGTGTTTTTCTTGATTACCTAGCAAACCTCTGTTTTCATTAAAAAACAAAGCAAATAACCGAAAATAAAAATAAATTACACTTCTTAACTTGGAAACTCAGTTTTTCGCGTGCAAATATTTCAGAAGCTACAGAAGGGAGCCAATTTCAAGAAACACAAGGTATATCAGCTGTTCGATTCTGAAAGCAATTTTACAACATAATTAGGTACACGGGAACCACAATATTTAATTAGGCCTATAACATTATTTTAAGCATAATATCCTTCGTAAAGGCTTCGCGTATAAAACGTGAGCTCGATGCATCCTTACAAGATGCCACGAGCTAATTAATAATTAATTAACCCTCCTTAATTTAATTTAGACCCCTGCGAACCTTCCGCCCGCGTCTATGATGCGAACTTAAACCATTTAACATTCTCGTAAGGGAGATAAGGGATTTTGAGCGTTAAATAATTTATGGCGGAAATTGAAAATATGCGGTAAACTTATTTGTGTGTCTCGGGAATAAAATGCAATTTATTTCTCCTTTTCGTGCAACAGCTTATCGTCTGACGATCAAAGTGTTTATAAATACAAAATAATCCATAACATATAACGAACTTTATGCTTTGTGTACTGCATACACCTTTGCACACAGACACAATTACATACACACCACGTCCACTTAACTAACCTCCGGTGCATAGGAAATCGATACTACAGCACGATACCGTCTATATCTCACAATAACTGTTTAGAATTAACGGCTGCCATAATGATATACAAGAGTTTTTGAATTTTGGTATTCGTCTGATGTTACAGATGCTGACTTGTGTTGTGGCCTTCAAACGCCTGAAGATTGGCAAAACGTTAAACAAGAAGATGTAGTCGAAGTCAAAGATCGTGGTCCGTTTTTATTTTTTGTTATTTATTTTTTTTCTTTTGAACTTTTAATTTCTATTCTTCCTCTTTCTATGTGTATCTATCAATATCTATTCTGTTTTAGTTGTATTTGTGTTATTTCATCTTTATTTGTTTTCTTTTGTGTACTATTTTATGTGTGATGTAAATGTTTCATGTTGCAAGAAATATCGGTTTGGAATCGTTAAAAAATAGAAATTCTAGGAACGTAGAAAAATATTAAATGATGCTGTGCAGTACCACTATGAAACAGTAAGATTGTTAATTAAATTATCATTTTAAAAGAAAGCAGTTGTGATATATTCTAAACCCTTTTCTTGTAATATGTCAGTGTTATTAAATGTTTTCTTTCTCTATTGTTTCGAACTACTGATGGAACCTCAGAGATATGAAAATCTATTGCGGTTAACAGGAAAGACTGAATTAACACGTCAACACATTAAAAAAGGCTTTTAATAACAGCACATACTAATAAAAAAAATCAATAAATGCTTTCCATATTCTTTTTTTATGAGAGAGAAAAGTTTATTCATATACCTGAAACAAAAAAAATTGATTATGAATCTAATATTATTCTTTAAGTAACTAATACTTAATACATTATAGTTTTGTTTTTATGCAAAAGTAGTTTATTTTGGTTTTAGTGGATTTTACTGTAGATAAATATCCCGAAAAAAATAGTTTCTAAAATGAGACAAAATATGTATGATGTCAAGGGTTACTACCATAAAAGGCATACTTTGTTGATTAAGTTACTAGATTTGCTTGCAAAAACAGTAACATTTTATAATAATAGTTCATTCAGCATTGAAAAATACATATACTGGGTGAGTTTTTGATCTTGAGACAACAGAATATCTGTAAAACACTGCATCAAATCAAAAAAAGATCTTAATAAGATTGGTTATAATGTAGGGGGCTCACTGAATGGTGCCGAACTCGATCCCCCGATACAAAACCGTACTTTATTCAGTACTTGACAAGCTGTGAATACTTACACATTATCCGATCCCCATTTAGATTATTAATTATTTAAGTTTCAGTAGGAATATGATTTTGAAACTTGAGAGAGTTAACATCCTTAATCTGTAAGAGTTTTGGTAAAGTTAGTATAAAAGGAGCGAAATGATATTGTTTAAACATAAATCTATTTAAGACTATTTTTTTTTTTTTGGAAGATTGTCAGTAAAATGTTATGAAGACTCAATTAGTGGGATATCTCCAAATGCTTCTTTTTTTTCTGTATCAAATTAATATTTTGCAACGTATAATGGTTCATATATTATAGTTTACTACAGTTGACTCTGTCTAAATCAACTTCTCTTTACATTGAATCTTTTTCTCTAAATCGAATTCCTAATTTTCTTCAATTCGAATTCTCTCTTCATCGAATCAAAAATTAAATCGAACATCAGTTTTTAAACCGCAGTAATTAATTTTTTTATCATTACATATGTATAATATTTGATGTGTGTACTATTATAGGTATTCTAAGTGTAATAATTAATATTTAGTTTAATTAAAATTTGAACAACTTGGAATACTACTTGAGAATTCGATATACAGAGAGTCAACTATATTATGTGACTATTTAATATATTCAATTATGCAGGCAAATGTCCGGCAATAAATATAAAACATTCATTCAGTTTAACACAACACAAAGTTCATTTAAATATTACCCCACATAGCCAAATTTAAATTGCCCGCAATTATTCTTAGTAACTTCAACTTTGAAACATACAATTACCTATCATTTTGTACTACATTAATACTAACTTTAATGGGTTTACGTTGAAGTCACTAAATATAGTGGCGGGAAATTTAAATTTGACTATTAGGGACATGTTCGAAATCAATTTCCTACAATACATAAACAATTATTTTAAATTAACAAAATAATCCTAAATAACTAACTTTTCTGAATGAGATTCGCTGTTTGAATATACAATACGATATTTGATAAAAACAAAAGCAGTTATTTTACATAGATTTACTTACAATGAACAAAAACTCCCGAAAAAATTAAACTACAGGAGATCCTGAATACAACCATAATATTTTAAGCAACGATCACTTAGTAAACCAGTTATTAAGCATAATTGGAAACCTGCTAATTCTCAAATAAAACCAGACAATGCAAAAATAGATAGTGCATCATTCCTAAAAAAAATACTACCCATAAGTTCCATAGGAAGAGCATAGTTTTACTTGCTTGAAACTACGAGCTTTGACAGATTTAAGCAATTTTATGCCAGAAGTACTAATATTTCAAGTGCTGTAGTAAAAAATACCATATATAATTACTAATGCATACTTACTCAAGGCACCATTAGCAAAGCAATTGAGGGTTTAACACCACATTTTTGTTGAGAAATTCTTGATTGAAATAGATGGAATTGCATTAGCTATTGCTTGAGGAAAAGAACTTAGGGGTATGGTTTGACATAGACTTGCGATTTAAAAAAAATACTTTGGAGATCAGTCACAAAGCTGAAATCTTAACAAAACAACTGGTTGCATGCAAAAAGTCGCTGATAATCATATCGCCCACACCTGTCAGAACTTCATACATGAAGAGGAACTAGAAATCCGTCTCTGGCCTGCTCGCTCTCGGGATTTAAACCCGATCTAGCATGTCAAGGCTCTGATAGGTCGCTACATAAGGTGTATACCACAAGCAACAAACACCTTGCAGGAACTTCGTCGTCATTTATAGCTAGCTTGGGATGAGATGCCACCAGATGCCATTAGTCATCTCTTTCAGAGCATACCTCACAGTGTTAGACAGTGCATAAACAAATCGTGTGTGATGTGACATTCTCTTGATCAATTTTATATTATTATAAATTGTTATGATTTACTACTGGAAACTAGTAGATAGTTATGATTTACTATCTGAAACTTGCCATAATTTCAGCTTTGTAACTCAACTCCTTTAAAGTGCTGCAATTTTTTTGGCACGCAGTTTATTATGTTGTAGTCCAATATAGCCTCCATAAAGACATATTATTATATCAAATATTTGTTTTTTTAGGAATAGGAACCCCTAATAAAAATTGGACATGGCACATGATGTGATAAATGCAACAGATTGATCAAAATTGTACCATTCCATTTAAAACAAGAAAGTTATATTGAAACTCTGTACACCAGGAGTGCTATAAAGTCAAAAGTATTTCCCTTAAATTGAACATAGTCGCCCATGAGTGCTAAGCTATTTTGCAAATCATATTCCTATAGGAAGTTTGAAAATTTCTAATGAATTTCTAATGAAAGAGTTCGGTGGAACACCCTGTATAGATAAGTCAGTCAGGAGCCAAGGAAAAATATACGTTAGCATAAACGCATGCAGACTTCTTTAAATTCAAAATAATTTGAACTGTCGCATTCTGTTGCCCACCAGATAATACAACATAATTTTTATTATTTCTTTGCTTGTTAAAATTGCATCACATTCGTTTACTCTGTATTTTATCGACAGCTTAATAGGAACGCTTAAAAAGGTCGTAGTTTACATGCATAACGTAGTTGATTAGAAACATTGTTATCGTTAAAGCACACGATTCACATCTCTGAAGTTCTAGTTAGTTTCCCGTAAATCTTCTTTTGCACCGTTTCTTATTGAATGTCCTTAATTGTTTCTACACTTTATTATTTATGTACGTAGGATGTCCGCACACACTGTCCTATTACCGGTCACCGCTTGGTAACATTTTCCATCGTGCACAAAATCGAAAAGGTGTCTTTGATGTGATAATATAATAAGAAAAAAATATTATTTTTGATATTTTTGTGAATAGTAGATGTTCTTGCACCGATTAGTTGTAGATATTTCATTGTTATTTATGCAAACTAGGGCATATTATGTTTAACCATTTCAAAACTCAAATACAGAAAAACTTCTGTAAGCGACCACGCTATTAGAAAATGTAAATGGTATTTCTTTCAAAGATATTATCGGATCACATCGTTTCCTAGGAGGATATTACATGTTCATTTCAATGAAGATTTTAAAATCGCTTGGTTTATTTTAGTAGTCGCTTCACATAGGTTTTACTGTACATCGCAAAAAATCATAAAACTGTGTAGACGTAGTAAATATAAAATAATTGTAATAAAAACTAACAGATAAAAAATTATAGTGTAATTCAAAGCGATAAACAAAACTAACAAAATCTTTAATAATATTTAATAACACTTGATTGTCATTAGCGTCAGTTTCATATACTTCCCCAGCCTTCTATTCCCGTCTATCATATTATGAAAGCCATAAACACAAGTACAATTTCATTAACAGGATGATAAAATTGACGAAGTGCCTGAACTCCAGAGTTATTATTATTACGGATCCATTTTACGCTAATTTATGCTTATGTAAGCGTTTGTCATCAAGGTAAATTTATTATTTAGAACCTGCTGGGATCGCCATAACAGTTTCGGTGCACAACGGGCCATTAAAAGTGCTCAGAATAGATTTACTACCTGCTTTATGGGACTTTTTAATTCGCAATGATATTTCTAATGACTTCTGTTGTGTGTTGAATTGTTAAATAAGCGATGTAAGGCGAGGTTTTATCAATGAAATGAAATTACTACCTTTGCATTAAATCTCCTTGTGTTTTAGATTTTTAATTAAAATATACTTAATATATTTAAATCTAAATCTATAATATATTCTTCAATTCCAAAAATCCTCATAATTACATCTATAAATTTTCTATTTCCAAGTTCTGTGCGGAAAATATCGCAATTAAATTTTCAAATCGGTCAAAATTCCGATAGTAAATTTAGATTTGTGAGACTCACTCTGGAACTAACAAATAGTTTCTCTTTTTTCCTCAATTTTTTGTATCTGTTTCAATAGATTTTGAGTATTTCACATCAAAATACATCTATCTGGTTGTAGTTCTACATCAGCAGGAAAGTAGGTGCCAATAATGTTAAGTCGACGTATTGCAAATGCTCTGATTTGGGTTTACCATTTTACCCCAGTACTTAACACCAACCATTTGGGACTCCCATCTTTACATAACAGCCAGAAGATATAACCAATCATATCATATCTGCGGTTGTAATTCTACAAGTTTTTCCAGAAAAATCGTTAGCAACACCAATTGTTACCTGCTTTATAGATAATTTTATGTACAGACGAAATCATGAATGTTTGTAGTTACGTCATAGTTGCTTATGACGTATGCAGCGTCTGAAATAAATTCAGGCACACCAACCATGTTTGCAATAAACTGTACGAAATGACAATTGTCGAATTTAATGAGGTTATACGCAGTTTTAATAGATTCTTTTATAACTGAAAGGATTGGTTGAGTTTTTAGTCTGGAATGCAACCAATAGGATTCTAAATAGTGAACTTTTCTATTGACACTGCTTTCGTGATCAGGCTAAGCTTACTATTAAATGTGTTCTCAATGAAATAATGTATTACCGGCGATAATATAGTTCTCATTTCAAAAACCTATTTATAAATCAAAATGTAGAAAATATTCAAGCAACATAAAAGTATTTAGCTTAATATATGTTACCAATGATTAATTGAACGAAAGTGATGTTTTTATTTTATGTAGCAAACATAATTTCTATATAATAGTATATACAAAACATAATATGCAGTAAATTAAATTAAAATATGTCAATATTGAAAGCAAAAAAATAGTGCAATTAAAGATATATTTAATTTGTGTCTTCGTTCCCATCTTCTGATCCGCAATTAACTGTCAGAACAAAGTCTTCTGTGTTTGCTTCACGTTCGTACCACTCTTTAATTATTTTCTCTGTGTGATTTATGCAATGTTGCCAGATGTCTGGTGTACAGCTGTCCAAGCTTTTTTGCCACATTTCCAATACTTGTTTATCGCCATAACCATCCCGACCAATATGCTTATTATAATATCCTTCCCATATCAATTCGATAGCATTGAAATCGCAGTGATACGGAGGAAGTCTTAAAACTTCATGCCCATGTGCTCGAAGTAATTCATCAATAACATAAACCTTAACCATAAAATACTTTACGCACATCCATTTTATTTCGTACGATGTAAAGTTATGTTCTCGCAACCTTTTTCTGGGTTTTCATACAGACTTGAATTCCAGTTGCTCTTCTAAGGTCTATTACTTTTTACAAATATTTATCTTCTGATACAGAGTTACAATTGATTACATAAATGTTTATTTGCTTTCATTATTACTATTAACAAGTTTTTAAGTTTTTTTTCTTTGAAAAGGTTTAAGATAAATCCAAAATTCAAGTACAGAGGAGGGAATTTCTTTTATATTGATTACAATCCTCGAAAATCACATTGGTTTTTGTGCTAACGTTGTACAGTCTGCCGCTCAGAATGTTAATATGTCAAAGTTCAAGTTTTTAAAAATTAAATTTTTAAATTTAATTAAAACCAACCCGCATAAACGCCGTTAAATTATACATAATGAAGTAA
Source organism: Protaetia brevitarsis (assembly GCA_004143645.1). Taxonomy (NCBI): domain Eukaryota; kingdom Metazoa; phylum Arthropoda; class Insecta; order Coleoptera; family Scarabaeidae; genus Protaetia; species Protaetia brevitarsis. The sequence continues at coordinate 157,480 of RXPK01000998.1, read as the reverse complement.
AATGTATGCTATATGCTCCTAGAAATAACTGCGAACACGTGCACAAAACCTCTGAAAATTTGGTTCATAAACTTTAATTGAAGTTAGAAGTTTTACACAACGAACTTAGCATGCTGTAACGTACAGCAAAAGAAAAAAGTTTCCGCGTTGCTTGGTAATAAAGAACTAGTATCCAGCGCTATCTATTGCCGCCAGCCGAAAGAAAATATACCTAAATTCTTTTTATGTATTTTATTCAATAAAGCCGAATATTTAAAATATATCCCCGCAAAAATTGTGTTCACGTCATATTTTGCTTTACTACTAAGCCACGCCGAAACTTTTTTCCTTTGCTGTACATATACCTATGTTTATATATACAGTGCGTCAGAAAAGTCTGGAAACACCCAAATAACAACGTAATTAATTAATGAATTAATGTATATCTGCTAATAACTGTAATAATTAAAAGGAATTTTTCCCAAGGAAAATCGTGGTTATTAGCAGAAAATATTAATTCGTTAATTATTTCATACTGTAAAAAGCTTGCAATCTTTGCATATTTACCGTTCTACCGGCCTTTCAAGATCTGATATCGACATATCATGTCGATTTGTCGCACGATCAACGTTTTCCTCGCTAGAGGAAAAAAATTCTTGGAACAAAAATCCTCTTAATTATTACAGTTATTAGCGGAAACACAGTAATTCGTTAATTACTGTAAGAGGCTTGCAATCTTTGAACGTAATTGATGTTTTGTTTTTTGAGAAAATTCATAAAACATGTCAATTAATGCTTTAAAAAAGTTACTTTTTTCTTTAACTAACAGCTTCTTGCGGGTTTCGCCGTGTGTCAAAACTTTCGCTCGACTGAACAGTTCAGTTATCCTGAAGAAGCTGTCAGTATGAACAGCGAAACGTCGAGCGAAAGTTTTGACACACGGCGAAACCCGCAAGAAGCTGTTAGTTAAAGATTCCGATTCTTCAGGATAACTGAACTGTTCAGTTATCCTGAAGAAGCTGTCAGTATGAACAGCGAAACGTCGAGCGAAAGTTTTGACACACGGCGAAACCCGCAAGAAGCTGTTAGTTATAGTTACACCGGCCGTGAAAGCCTACGCAGTGTTACTTTTTTCTTATTTATTTCTTACGTAAGACATAAATATTTTTTGAGAGCTATTTAGAGAATGATAGCCAGTGATCAAAAATGAAGTAAAAATGTTATATTACCACTAAAAAAAATACATGACGTCATAACTTTTTCAAAGTCATTGCAACAAAACATTAAAAAATGTTTTATGGTTTTTCTCAAAATATGTATATTAATTATGTTTCCAGGTGGCACATTGACATGGAGTGACGTCAATATTACGCAACACACATACTCTCGACGTCTATTAAACGTCATTTTACATCTCTAAGGTACCTGAGTTGCTGTTGGGTGTTTTCAGACTATAAAGACAAGTACCTCGAATAAGTTTAGAGAATTTAATGCATGAACTTCAAGTACTATGTGAATATACATATTTTCTTTCTGATTATACAATTATATTAATTAGTGACTTAGTTGTTTTTTTTTAGTATATCTGAGACAGTCAGTATATACATACCTCTAAGAATGCTATTTTACCGTTTCTATTATAAAGTATGAATCATTTCTTCTGTCCTTACGACAACAAAAAACCTTACTGAATCACCGATATCCTAGAATGAATACATATTTCTTTATCTTTGTAGGAACACTGACAGTCAACGTCAGCGTGCTACTCCTAAGTTTAGCATCGCCTGACGAATCAAGTTTGGTGAGTTACAAAGTTTACCCGGCCACCTCTTTGATTGTATTAATCGAATGTTTGGGGCTTGTTTACCCAGAAATATGAAGTGGAATTCCTACTGCAACAACAGTGGTACGATCCCAGACTAAAATATGGCAATCAGAGCAAATACGAGTATCTCAACGCTATCCACCATCATAACGACATATGGCTGCCCGACACTTATTTCATTATGCACGGAGACTTCAAAGATCCCTTGATACCGGTGCATTTTTCGCTACGGATCTATAGAAACGGCAGCGTCAATTATCTGATGAGGTAATGGCGGAAATTTCGACTCAAAACCAGAAACGCGGAAAAGTTTATTCCGTAACTGTTACGATATTTGCAAAATAATGCGATTTGCTTTTACAGAAGACACCTGATATTATCCTGCCAGGGCAGATTGAATATATTTCCATTCGACGATCCTTTATGCACATTCGCCATGGAAAGCAGTAAGTAAACGAGCATCTTTATGCTTAATAGCGGTGGGCGAAGATCTTTAGTCAATCGGAACCTTTTCTTAATGATGCCGATTCTTTTAGTGAACCATTCAAGATTTTGTTTACAGTTACAGAATTAAGGAAATCGAATCGTTAACTGAAATAAGAACATTCACATTGTTAGAAAAAACGTCCATACATATTTTCCAAGTCGCATCGCGGTGTTTTGCATTTACCCAATTCCTGCATAATGCTTGCAAAAAATAATAATACATTCACATTAAACGTAGAATAGGAATATATCGTATGATGAGGTAGATAAGATTGGATTAGGGTTTGGGACCAGTTTCGCCGCGTTCTTGTCAGATCTATTATGATCTCCTTTTTCCTAGAAGACGGTCTCTAATTTTGCCCTTTCAATTAGGCCTGATAGCTGTGGGAGTTTCCCACGCCCATTACTGAAAACCTTGTCCTCGCCAGACCTTCATATTGGCACTGCACATGAACTGGTGTTTCTTTCTCCTCTTGGCAGAATCTGCAGGTTGCGTCATCTTCCAGGCCTATGTTGTACACATGCCTATTTAGTCTACAGTGACCAGTCAGCAGACCTATTATCATTTTGACAGTCTTCTTGTCTCTATTCACTGGATCTCTTGCAAATTCAGGCCTCTGTTGCTTTAGGAACTCTTGTACCTGTCTCTGTCCCAGTGTTTTTGCTACCATTCTCTGGACTGTGTATCCATTCATTGATGGATCGTTGCATTGGCACAAGACTGGTGTTTCTTCCTTCCCTTGGCAGAATCTGCAAGTAGCATCATCTACCAGGCCTATGTTGCACATATGCCCATTTAGTCTACAGTTAGCAATTAGCAGACCTACTATCATTTATGATGTGTTCTTTCAGAAACTTTTTTGCCTGTTTCTGTCCTGGTGACTTTGCCACCATTCTCTGAACTCAACGATGAGGTTAGTTCAAGGATTTTTAATTTTACTGATAATACATTTGCATAATAAATATACCAGGGACTACAATGTTTCCAAAAGTATCTGTTTTATTGCAACTTTTACTCTACTTCTGATACCGATTGTTTTCAAGTCAAAGCTGTATTTTTTTCGCAAGGAAGAAATTTGCTTGTTAAACCAATATTCGCTTTAAATATTTTTTTCTTTTTTGTTTGGGAATATATGGAAAAAGGCCGTTTCAGAAAGCTTTAGCAAGGAAAACGTGGAGGCTAAAGCCTATAATGGTACACTGGTTGCACTTGGAAGTACCCTCTACAACTTATGCTTCGCTAGTCTGGTGGCATGAAGCAAATCTAGCAAAACCCACCAAGACGAGAAAAAAATACCAGTTCACCTGCTGTATCAATGCGATGGTATGATGAAGATAAGGTTTTTATACATAAAGGAGCTTTTAATTAAAAAGACAAAATTAAAGAGCGGCTTCAAAGACAAAGCGGATCAATAGACATACAAATGATATATATGATCACCCCACTCCTAATTTAATCTACGACAAAGAAATCTTTTTCTCAATGTAGGTAGATTATAATTAAGGAATTATTCTATTAGGTACAAAATATGAATCGTTTCTTCTGTAATTAAGACAAAAAAGCGAAAATTATAATAAATACAAGTAATAGGTTGATTTATAATAATCATTTGAGTAAGGAATAATTATTGAAATAATTATTTGGAAAACGAATAAATTAAAAATTGCAATTTATTATTGAATAATGGAATAGTGAATTCAAAGATCATGAATAAAGATAAAATAGTTATCCATTTATTTTTGTTATTATATAACTAATAAATAATAATGATTATATAATTAAGAAATAATACAGAATCTAGCTCGCTAAGGAAAGGTTCCTATTTTAGACCGTGCCGACTAAAAATCTGTTTATAGCCCTATCTGAATTTTTTTAATTCCGATTCGCCCATCACTAATATTTTATCATTTGCAGTTTCTTACGAATGCGCCCATCTCTAATATTTTGTCATTTGCAGTTTCTTACGAACAGACCATGATAAAATATGTCTGGAAGAACGCCGAAGACGTGTTACGAAAATCTCCGAGTTTAACTACACTGAACGCGTACCTCATCGCAAATCAAACTTATATTTGCCCGACGAAATCTAGTTGGCGGGGTAAGTCTTATAGTTTTTTTCTTATAGCTGTTTCGGTGCTTTTTTCTTTGTTTACGCTTCAACGCCTGTACATGATTTTGATTTAGTAGAATTTCGTGAAAGTTATAGTTAACGCCGTCATTTATATACGAACCCGAAACTAATCGCTTTGTAATTTTGAAAATGGCGAATCATTGATCACCGTAGCTTATATTAGTTGGTTTGCTATTGCTGCTATATACACCTAATGCAGTGGGATATTTTCAAGTAGATGAAGTGCAAATATGATTCCCAACGATACAAAAAAAAAAACCGTAAAGTAATGGTGCAGCTTGCCTCATTTAGATTCTGCAAAAGAAAAAAAAAAAACAAAAAAATCAGCACAACAGAATTCTCTTATCCGGCGACTTGTCCCATTGTAGTGAGCCTATCTTTTACGAAAATGTGTTTCAGGTAAAGAAGACGGTGGAGATGAACCGGCTTGTAGTATGTTATGTGAATTTTGTCAAAAACGTTTTGATAAACAAGGTAACTCCGTAAAAGCGAATCAATGCTTATTTTTCGTTCAGCAATCGCAATGAAAAGTATTTCTATATTTATTATCCTAGGGATCGTGCAACTGCTGCTTTTTGTGTCACCCATTTTGAATATTTGCGATTATACAGAGCGTTTATGCTTCTACTGGAAGAGCAAAGAAGTAGTAAATTCAAACACAAAATGCAAAATTCGATCCTCTCTTTTAGCGAGCAATATTGGGATAGTACAGGGTTCCATGCTGGGACCGATATTATTCTCAAATTTAATAAGAATTAACAAAGGTGTAAAGAAAAAAAAACTAAGCATTTTATCAAAGTAATTCAATTTATGATTGATCAAAACATTTTTAACATCAAACATGGTAAAAAAATCGTATGGTTGAAAAAAAAGCTTGACCTTTACTTGCAAAAAAATGAAAGGAATTTTGCAAACATAAAAAAAATCTTCAGTGTTTTCGAATTACATTGGAAAAAACTAATATAATCTGTATTATAAAAATATATATAATAAAAAGTACTGTCATATATATAAACTGCTAAAAAAAACTTGTTAACTACAGAAATTGCCGTGAAGATGGCGCTTCCCTTATTTCACTAATTGTGTAATATATATTCACATCTACTAGTACCAAATATCGTAATTTTTTGCGTAGTTTCATACCATGTGTAAATAATATGTCAATGTGAATATGGTATGTGTCAAAAGTAGGTTATGTTCAGTGCTATTCCGAAGCGTACTATTGTACTATTTTAGTACAATTGAATAAAACGTAGTACAATAGTACCTCACTGAAGAATTTAGTACAATATTTTCAGTTAATCAATTCCTTGTAATTATTCAGAAAAAAATACTTTCAACTGATGATGGTAGATCATATCAAATTACAGAAACCTGTATTAAACAAAATAGTACAATTTATTGGAAAATAGTACCATCTGTTAGCCAATCTCAATAGATTGTTTAGAAGCATTAGAACAACACTGGTTATGTTTATACGCTTTTTAATTTGCAGCATCGATATATTTGATACGGACAAATATCGATGGCGCAAGATATAGTGTCATCTCTAGCCCTTCCTCAGAATACTTCTTTTCACATTTTTGGTCGTAGTTTCTCGACAAAATTTCATACGATGTTTTTCTGTGCACCTTCAATTGCCGTGCAAATGAATATAAACTTAAGTAGCACACAACAATATTGCCACATGTAGGTGTTTTCGAAATAGTCCTCCGAACATAGGAGGAAAAGTACAACATTAGAATATTAAAATTTTCAGTTAAAAAATCAGCAGTACTTATTCTAATATATAACAATACCTTAATTTTAATTATTCTAACCAATAGTAATTAAATTAAAGATATATATTTTAAATATTTCTTTATACATCCCAACTACGCTGATAGCTATAATTTAACACTAATTCAGACCACTAAAGAGTATGAAATATTCATTTATAAATACGTACTTTTCTACAAACTATCTAAATATCATGCCGTAACCTTGTCTAGTTCTTTAGTAGTATTACTGAAAAATTCGATTCACCATTCGATCGACAAGTTATCTCTAATATTTGCTTCACGTCGCAGCCAATTTAACCCCTTAGATAATGCCCTAACTTCCGTACGCGATTGCATTCAAATAAAATAGGCTCCGGTATATATATCCTACCACATTCACAATGCGAATCATTAACCGTCCTGATTTCTACATAAAATTATTTAGTATTACCATAAACCTTTATTAATTCTACTGACTGATACGACAAATTAACCCTCATTTCCCTAAAACGTGTAGTTACCAATAAATTTACTAGTCCACCTCCCATTTAAAGTAATAAGCCATCTACAATGAAAATACCTATCAAGTTTATCCCTAAACGCTTTTAACTACCGAAATTAATTCACACCTAATTATCCCCCCTAGACACTGCCTCTTTCACACCCTCCCATTACCGATTGTACTTACGTGAGCCCTAGTCCAAAAAAGTTTTATACCGTCCTCACGTAGCATATGCCAAGTGTCTAATAACAAATCAGTCGGATTTTTTTTTAATTCCATACCGCCTCTAATACAGATAACTTTATAATTTGCACGTCCCGTATAAATTCCTCCTGGTGTCTAATATAACCTACTGCTTGATTTATTGCAACTAATTCTGCTTGAAAATTATTACAATGATTATATATTTCAATACATCTATTATAAACAGCAAAACCTGCCTCTGCACCACCCTCACCCTTCGACTCATTCGTAAAAATTTCTAAACCCTCTACAAAAGTGCCTATAAATTTGTTATAATACTTTTTAATTCCGCGAAATTAATTCGACACCCTATATTTACTCGCCTTTCTAAATCGCCCAGTTCTAATATAATTCCCGTTGCCATAATTAAACCCTCAAGCCCTATTTTATTCTCGTTTCTACGAAATCTAAGTTCCCTCAAACGTAAATCTACTGGTAATAATCCGAAATAACGCACGCCGCGTCTGCCGAAATAGAAGAATACGCGTTAATACCCTGTACACGCAGAATTAATCATAAATATTGTTTAAAGAACTATAATCTCCCTTTAGAAGCATAATAACGCTCTGTATAGTCTTACAACATGTTTTAAGCAATCTTTTAAAGCTTGTAATATTTGGGAATCATTTTGCGAACCATTTTACATACATACTGTATATTTTGTAGCGTATATAGCAGCACCATGGCCAATCAGCCACGTCAACCATCACCTCTACATATTATTTTTATAAACAATCGCAATAACTGTTACGTCATAACCGCTTTCTTTTATTTGATTCATTTCACTATATTTACTTTAAAAAAAAATACCGATTTTGCGTTCAATAAATTCGCATTAGGCGTACCAGCAGTTCAACCGCAAAAAGCAAGTACAATCCTTACAATCTGGAAGATGTGTAGACATTTTGTCATTTTACTTTCGTTTGGTTTTTTAGGTAACTATAGCTGCCTTAAAGTGGATTTGAAATTCACTAGAGACAGGGCCTTCTACTTTACCACAGTATTCATACCGGGTATCATCTTAGTCACTTCATCATTCATCACGTTTTGGTTGGAATGGAACGCCGTTCCAGCTAGAGTCATGATAGGTGAGTTTGACATCGTTTGTGGTAAGTAAATTATATTGGTTTTTTTGTGTTTGGTCTTCCATTAACTTGTATTAGCCATTCCACCAGCCTGTACAGGTCTTTGGCTGGTTGATCGAAGTAATCCTCTGGGCTAGACAAAAGTTGCCTATATTTTTGCGTCCAGAGCGTCGCATTCACACAAAATGTTGTCATCCCATTACAAAGTCTGCAGTTGGTACCTCCAGTGTCGATTCCAATTTGCTGTAGGTGTCCTTTCTGTACGCAATGGCCTGTAAGAAGACTTGTGACGGTGCAAAGGTGATTCTTACTAAGCTGCAACAGTTCATCGGTCTTCTTTGATAGTCTCTTAATAAAGTTGCTCACCTCTCAACGAGCTCATGCAGATTTTCCTGTTTGATGCGCATACAGATCTTGATCTAGTGGCTGATATGGTAATACATCATCCCTTATACATATATCTAGCAGTTTTTCTAGAGTATTTAACAGAAATGACATCAAATTTATTGATCTTAAAGACTTTGCAGCATCCTGCCAGCGGTTATTTGAACCTCATTATGCGTGTTATGTTAAAAACTTTCCAATTCTTGAAAAATATTTTACAGGTGTAACCACGATGCTCAACTTTTTCACTACGTCAAACGGTTTTCGGTCAACGCTGCCAGTGGTGTCGAATCTTACCGCCATGAACGTTTGGGACGGTGTCTGCATGTGTTTCATTTACGCTTCGCTGCTAGAATTCGTCTGCGTCAATTACGTCGGCCGCAAGAGGCCGCTGCACAACGTCGTGTACAGGCCCGGGGAAAACCCGGTAACGCAGGTTGGTACTGTCGTAGCAGATCGAACTGCGCGAGATCTGTCTTTAAGTTTAGAATACGAGAAAATGTCACGAGTGTCTCTTACGCCTCCAATATGACGGTTTCAAAGATGATGCGAAATTCAGATTAATTACACTAGCTTACAAAATCATTTATTCTTTTTTTTTCATGTATGTACATTTGAAAAGAGGTGACGTTTCCTATAGACTTTCTCCTGCTGAATTCGAAAATCAATGCTAATTTTTTTTATGGGACAGTTTTTGAGATATCGTGATTTTTTGTTCAAAAATTATCTAAAAAAAAGTATTTTTCAAGCTGAGTGAAGCAAGCTCAAGCAAAGTAAAAATCTCATTATCAAGTAAACGAGTATACATGGTGCAAATTGCATCTAAGGTATGAGTCATTCAACTAACTCCACAGCGCACAGTTAACGTAATAAACATTTTTCAAGACAGTATATTTCTGATAACAAATACAACCAGGTTTAATTAAAGGTATGCAAAGTTTAAATAATATATATTAAAAAATACACATTTATGTCATATCTTAACTTATATCAGACATTCTTCATAATTTATACGAGGTACTGAATGGACAATAATGGATGGATGCTTTTCATAGCCATACGCTTTACAACAACGATATAATATAAATTAAAAATCATGCTCGATCTCGGTGTATTTAACTCCACATTTACCTGATAGTTCTGGTTTAATGAATGCGTGAATTTATGTGGCCACAGAATCAGCCTAATTTTTTTTTTTTAATCTGGACTATTTTCATCTATATCTTTTAAAGAGCTTAACCAATTTCAAAACCCATTATATGTATTTATCCACTATTTCCATGTCCTTCATTTAATATCAAAAACGACCAAATCGAATACATCTAGCTCTAAATATTGTTTTTAATGCGGAAAAAGCTCAAAAAAAAATTTAAGTTACAATGTCTCAAAAGCTGTCCCATAAAAATATTAACCTTGATTTTCGAATTCAGCAGGATCCTTAAGAAAAGTTACTTCTTATCAAATGTAAATTTTTAATGTAAACTAGTGTTATTGAGATTTTTCGTTTTTCTCGTTTTAAATTTTATTTTTGACACTCGTGATTTTTTTGTAATCAAATTAATGTATAAACAAAAAAAGAGAAAATTATATTTCATTAATATACTAAAAAAAAATAATTATTAAATATTGCAACGGTGTCTTTTAACACAAGCTCCTGTTGCCATATGTTTCTTCCACGTATTTATGAATATATAATGTATTACCTATACCCATCCTACTTTTATTTGTGTGTGTGTGTGATTGTTTTCTATATATGTTCACTAATAAATCCCTTTTTTAAATATATATATACAACCTTAATTGTATATGTATATAAAACATTGCAAAACTTTCTGCTCTTTCTGTCTATTCTCTTTTTTACATATAAATGCATGTAGAAGGATAGTGCATGAGAAATTTCCCAAAAATGTTACCTACATACGTAGTATAATGTAAATAATAGAATCAATTTTATTCTAGTATTGTTTTCATATCTAATGTTATTAATTTTCTCGTTTTTAGTATCCATTAGGAAACATAGAGAAGAGCTACAAAAAAAATGTAAAAATAATTAGCAAAATTCCTCGTTTTTCCATAGTTATTTTAGGCATTTTTGGGAAATAGTGTTATACTTCTTTTTAACACCTTTCTGTTTAGGATGTACTCCTTCACTTTGTTTGGTGTTGCTGGCAATACTATGACAGCGTGCAGAAAAAAAAATGAAACAAAAGAAAATATAATAATAAAATAACGAATAAATTCATTTCAGTACAAAACTAAAACACAAAATTTTATCTATGAAGGGTTGTCTTATAAAATGGTAGATATTTAAAAAAAAAAACAAATTATTTCTGAAAAATTATTCTTTAAACACATAAAAAGTTAATCGACCAAATTGAAACGATGGGACGGAAGATAATTGAATTTTTATTGTAATTTTAATTTCTAAATTAATAAAAAAATATATAAAATAATAATAAAGTATATAAAATAATTATAGGGTACCTTACTCCATTTGCTAATTTTTTCGAAAATAATTTACGTCATTCTTGAGTATGTGAATATTTCGAATTATTATATTAATATTAGAAAATTTAAAAAAAAATAAGGATGCAGGCACCCCACTCCCCTTGTTAGTTTTTCATTAAAAAAATAAATTAACAAAAAATACGCAAAACAATAATAAAAATATATAAAATAAATATAGGATAGCTCACTCCACTTGTTAATTTTTATCGAAAATAATGTCATTTTTAAGTATGTAATACACTTCGAATTATAATAGAAAATTAAAAAAAAAATAGGGTACGGGCATACCGCTCCCCTTGTTAGTTTTTTTCAGAAAATAATTTACGTTATCTTCAACTATAAATATATTCCAAATTATGTTAATAGTTAAAACAAAATGAAAAAAAAATATAATTTGAGCAATGTAGGGTACCCCTAATACCTCCTTATTAATTTTCTGAAAATAATTTGTCATCCTTATATGTCTTAACCAGAAGACAAAAATATCAGTTACAATTTTCGAAATATTTACAAAGATCTAAAAATCGTCTAAATCTTTGGAGGGTACCGTACCCTGAAATCGGGCCATGACGCTACATTTTATCTGTATAGTCGATATTAAACTGTCCGCCTACCTGATCGGTTTTCATCCTCCGTAACTGTTATTGGAGGGCTCCGACAGGGGTCAATTCTAGGACCTCTCTTGTTCATCATTTCAAAATTTAGAAAATATATAAATTATTATTATTATTTTTTTAAACACTCGCGTCTTATTTTTAATCCTTTGGAAACTTGGGCAACCGCTTTTGTTAGGGATGGAAAAATTAAGGCAATTAGGGAGCGTGTAAATATTGTGGTCCCCGCGGGATCTCATTCTGGATCTTCACACTAAAAGTGTGTATTTCAATATTGATATTTTGTAAAGGTAAATAATGCAAAATAGGTATTTTTTGTCATTTTCATACTTAAAAATGTTAAATGCAAATATTGCTTTAAAATATTATATGAAAAGTGGTAAAAGTTTGAAAGCTGGCTTTAAATATTTTTCATTGTATAAGCAACCCTCTGTATATACCATCAAAAATAATACCGGCACAGAATTTATTAGAAAAAAAAAATATAGCAATGTGCATTCGTTAATCCAATAGTTAGAAAATTATTTGGAAAGATTATATACAGTATGGGGAAGTACCCAGTTTTTTATTATCATTTGGGGTAATAAAAAAATTACTGAAGACAGCTAAGAAATGCTAAAAAAAGGAAGACAAAATGTGACATACTATATTTAACACATATCACATCGACCACAATAAAATTTAAACAACCATTAATAAACCACTTTCGGATATAAGCAATAAACCTTTTAATTTCGAAATCATTAGGGCCTTTTCGATACTGTATTGCCTCGTCCAAAAACACGTCCTTTTAATTTTCGTTTTGTTTCAACGTTCTCTTCTCGCTATATCCAATAATTTAATCGTAAATATCTGAAACAAAAGAGACTGATTACCTAGAAAAATTGATAAATAAAAAAACCGATAATGAAAACACTGCAAGTGGGCAGCCAGTGCCCCAAACGCTTCTTGTCTGTTGTCAATGGCTGTGATGAGATAAGAGAAAATTATTAATGTTGCAGCGACTGCCCGCTGTGCTCAGCCGGATAGGCATTATATTGGCCAGTCCCTTGGTAAGCCTAGGTTTCTAGTAACCTCCTGCCCTTTGCCTTACTTTTTTTCTTTCGATTATTTTCGAATACCAGATCGAAGAATCAATTATTTATGATTGTTATTCATTATTATTATTAACAGTACACGATGATTTTAGCACATGCAAAATGGCTTGAGCATGTTTATTACCTCATATACTTTGTTTATATGCAGTACGTAGACCTATTTATCATTGCATCTCGCTGACAATTCTTTACACTGCATTAGTTAGTATTGTTGTCGATGCGCATGCGTGAATGAGCGTTTAACGTCAGTTACGTTGGCAGAACCGTGAAGTTGGCGATTTAAAATATCCAAGTAAGCACAGTAAATTTATTTCGATCTTATTTTGGTTCAACTTGCAATAAAAAAAAGAAATTGATTACATCTTTATGAGTCTGATTTTCAATTTATTATTTGTTTTAATAGTTTAGTTTTGGAACAAAGATGCAACAGCAATCTGATACAACTGAACTGGGCGAGAAAGGAATGGAAAGGGAAAAGGATGTTTAGAAATAATAGGAGCAATGAAGACTGCCGTTACAGCAGCCATGGTTTCCTAGACTTCCTTACTCCTCATCTGGTGATAATGTGGGTTTGAGCATCTCACATTGCAAAAACCACCAAGTGACAGATATGCAGGACTGAGGCACTATAATATCATTCATAATGTGGAAGGGCAACCTGTGGAGAATAAGATCAGACCACATGACTCCGACATATTTATTCGATCAACCGCAGAGATAGGTTCGGAGACTTGATCTGGTTTATATAAACAGATCAAGGACCGAGCACAATACTGGAGATGAAATGTACAGTAAGGTGAGAAAAACAATGGTCACCCTTCCCCATAGGGAAACAGACAGAGGTGGCCAACACACTAAGTGGCATACAAAGGCTGGTTTTCTCTGTATGCCACAGATACGATGAAATCTACTCCATAAAAAGGCAATTCGAAGACAAAGCGGATCACAATAAGCCTGAAAAGTTGCCACCCCAACCCAATTTAATGTAACCTAATCTAATTCACTAGGAAGATCGCTGTTTTACAAGCAGAGGCATTTTTCAAAAGATATCAGTCAGAAAGCTTATAAAAACGGGTGAATCTAAATTACAACAGACAACGAGGTGATTCTTAGAGCAATAGTGATCCCAAAGATACAATCAAGACTGGTTTGGGAATGCATTCGAGAACTGAGCAGCCTTATAAAATTGCTTTCCTGTGGATGCCCGGGTATTCGGCAATCGAAGGAAACGAAATAACTGATGAATTAGCAAAAAAGGGATCATCAGATTCATATGTATGCCCAGCACATGTTCTAAGAGCATCCAAAAACACAGCAGGAAAATAAGTAAGGAGTTGGGTCAAATAAAAGCAAAGATTATAAACAATTAAACCAAGCAAATTCATCAAAAGGCCCTTTATTAAGGGACCATCAAAGAAGAAGTCTGAAGAACCACTGCAGCCGAGTAGAAGTCAGCCTCGTTAGAGAAAATTGGTATCAATATTGGAGATATTAATCGCAGACTGTGAGACCACTTACTACATCCTGCGTGAATGCGAGACAAAAAAAATACAAAGCATTTTTTGGCAAGGAAAAATAAATCCAAAAAATTATTTCAGTCAACTCACCAGAGACCTGTTCAAATTAGTACAGGATAGTATTTTATGAGTAAATGAAATGGGGGATTAAACATAAAAAGCCAGGAGACTGCAATATATCTGGAGACCCCAGACGATTCCAACGAAAAACAAGAGTCTACAAAGCAGTGCTGCTAAATTCTGTTTATTTAAACATTTTCGTTTGTTGTCTAGATGTTCCATTTTTGTTTCTCCTATTCTTATATGTGCTAATAACTACGCCATAAACTTCAATTGTTATGCATATGTATCTTGAATAAAAGGCTTTGTTGTTCACAGCTGCTATTTTTGCATGTTATTGTAATTTCTCTTGACGTCGAGACACAAATAAAACCGACTTTATCAACAACAAAAAAATACCTATATGGATCTATAATAAAACTTAACGCTTGCTACAGGGTGATTTAATTTATTTTGTTTTATTTTTATATTTATACATATATAAAAAAAATATTTTCACGAATTTAAGGATGGAAAATTCACAGAAATTTTATATAACTATATTTTTTTAATTTTATTTTATTTCTCATTTTTTTTTTCCTTTTATTTTTTTACCAGGAACCAATTCAACAAGAATACTATTCGACCTTCTGCGAAAAGCCAGATTTTGTAAGTTTCAACAAATACTTACGGAAGCTCGCACCATGAGACTAACATATTTTACTAACGATAGATAGACTAATCATTAGCAAGATTCGTACTAAACAAAAGTGTCTATATAAATCACCTAATTATCACTATGATCATGTTAAACATTTGGTAATATTGATTGAACGCTTAATGCATCAGCGTACGTCAAAACTATTTCGTCACATTCAACAAATGCCTGAAAGAATGAGATACTTAAGTCAATGGATTTCAGCAATCTAAAAGTGTTTCAAAAGCGGCACTTTCCTAACAAACTAAAAGTCACTAGATTTCAGCAAAATGATCTCAGTAATTGGCCCAAGACGATAGCTTCTGACGTACGTAACAGTTAATTTGAGTATCGTGAAGTGCTTATTTTGAACTGTCCGAGAGCTTGCGGTGGTGGGGCTTTTGACGACTAAGTTTGGTCGCTTCTTTTTGCTGCAGAGCGATAAGAAGAGGGACTCCACGACTGTGGTCACCAACGAGATAGTCTCGTGCACCTCTTGCGGACCAAATCCTTGCACTCATACGGCTAACAATGGATGCGCGGCAGAGGTAACAGAAATGCTGAATTTGATGTTGTTAAGTGTCGTGTTTTTAAGTTTGTAAGTCGTATTCTTTGCGCAATTCCCTTATTTGAGAATAAAGATTTTTACTAACAATTTTTCGTTTTCTAATTTACATTGTGTTGGCACCTCTTAATTTAATTTTGTTGTTTACACTTCCTAATGACGTTCGCATGAATTTCTCGTTTAACTTAAATCTAGAGTTGTGTTACCAAATGGATAAGAGCACCCAAGATCCATAAGTTCAATGAATTTTACATAAAATATCAGTATGGTAAGCAATTTTTATTTTTCTCAAATACACATGTACAGCTCCTCCCACAAAAAGGTTAACAATCTGAATCGCGATTTTGATTATATATTCTCAGGTTGAACTATACATACAACTGTGTTTATTGGAGGTAATTTTATTCATGCCAGCCGAAGAGTAGCCGGCAAACGTAATGTTTACTCGTATTTGATAAATTCATATTTTATGTCCGCTATGCATTTGGTAAATTGTCCATGAAAGTTGTTTTGACGATCTTGATTTATTATTATTAGTTTCAAATAAGGGTATTCATTCAGTTTAAGGCGCAACAAGTTTGCGGCAAAAGCCACAAAAGGGGAGCATTTGCATTTATCTGATATAATTCCTATTAGAATAACATATATATAAACATATTTTTCATTGAAACCTCACATAACTAAAATACATACAGTTACGGACAAATGTCATACGCATATTCTTTCATAATAAAATTAATAACACATTTCAATTAAGATTTTGCATAACTTTAATTGTTTTTATTATCTCTCAATACTTCCTAAGTAGTTAGTTTTTCATTGCTTTTTTACAACATAATACTGAAAAATAAATTGGAATTAACTCCTGTCTGCGATTGTATATCTCTACACTAATATTAGGTCTCCCTTATATTTTTAATAGTAAAAAATTAGAAGAGAAGAGAATTTTCTCGTAGGTCGTTAACTTTTTTTTGGTAGGAGCTGTACATACAGGTTGTCCCATCCAAGACTATGTATTTGATTTTAGATTTTTTGAAAAAAGTGTTTTATACAGAAGTTTTACTGAATTCAATGCTGCATAACCTAAAAATATTTTTGATTATACAGGCTGCTCCAAAAGTAGGAAAACCCATACTTATTCCGTTATTTTAAATGGAATACCCTATATATAATTCCATTTTTAAATTCTACGAAGAAAAAATAACATCATTTCATATAAGCTATATATGTGTATCTGTAATAACAAGGGTGTTATTTACGCTTTTGTAAAAAAAAGGTTCTGATGAAAACGGTCGGTTAAGGCGGCGTAGTTTGTATATGCATTTGTTTTAGGTATTAATATTTTAAATATCATACATACATACTTAAGCTTGATTAACAGTGAAATTAAAATCGATATAATTACATATAACTGTCCACTACAGTCCTGAACACTTGCTTAACTTTAGCCCAAGGCTTGATTTTTTTTTTACAAAAACGTAAATAACAACGATATTGTTACAGATAAATGAATAATAGGATTTTACTTACCTTACGGAAGTTTACATGAATTTTGTAGATGAAATTCAGATAAATTTAATCTTAAAACACTGGAGAATGTATTTTCACGCGATTTTTAGAGTTTTAACGAATTTAACACAATTCTGGAACTGCTGGTAGGAACAAACCTCGTAAACAAACAGCGTTTACAAGATAAAAAATCATAACTTACTAATGTATGCATTCATTTATGTTTTAGTTGTGCTTTTTCGCCGGGAATCTTGCACCGAAATTATTAGACGAAATACCAAATAACACCACACACATCTTTTGATCTAATATCGAGTAGTCTTCTGTTTTGCAGGTACGAAAAAAAGAACCGCCTCATCCGATCCGGGTGGCCAAGACTATAGACGTCATCGCTAGAATAACATTTCCTTCGGCATTCGCCGTATTTCTCATATTCTTTTTCTACCATTACAACAGTTACAGCAATACTTACGATTACACCCAGTGAAACGACATCGTGAAGTCACCAACAAACGGAAGACAAAACCTAACTGAAAAGTTACATATCAACACCGAAACAAAAGAATCGTAAAGAACAAAAAAAAAACAAAAATTGGCGCTGGGTTAGGAAGAAATAACAAAGGAACCAACACAGTTATGATATTGAAACGTTCAGAATAAATGGGAGTTGGTTATAGAAACTAATGAAATCAATGCTCACAGCATTCTTAGATATGTTTTTTTTTTTTACCATATATGTAAATTTAGATGTCTTTTTCTCAAATACTCATACTTTTCTAGAATTAAACGATTACTATATTTTTTAAGGAATAAATAACAACAATTTCTTGTCGAAAGTTCGCGAAACGTGTAGCTTGATAGCACTGTACATAAACTTGTGTAAGAACAAGGAACAATTGTTTAATGATGTAGATATAAATTAAATCATTTGTGGTTTCTTTAAAAACGATCGTCAATTCTTTTTTTTTAGATAAAAAGGAGGGGACGAAAGTAACCCGCTTTTTTTTAAAATAGACGTTGATACCACAAATAATTAAAATAAATTTAATGTAATACCCCTTTTGAGTCAAAAGCATGAGCCTTAAATCCTTGTGATAAAACGAATAATCAGCCTTTTTTATATTCCTTAGATGCAAGAGCTAGAAGCAACTTTGAAAATGAACAATTTTGCATTATAGGTATATTTTTTAAAAATCGGACCTATACTTTAAAGCTGAAAAATTTGAATCTTTTTATATTAAATAATTGAATACAAGGTACACTCTTGTGAGTATTAAAATTTCCAAACGCCAAAAAAGTATTTGTTATGACAAATTTATATATTTTAATTATAGTATGTATTACCGTTTACATTGTTTATTATAGTAACGTTACAATCTTGTTGATATTTAATAGTATTTATTTATCGTTGTGTATATTCGAATTTATGTAGTATATTTCACATATCATTGTATAGACATTCAAATTTCTTTAAGATACGTTCGTAGCAACAACACGTTTATAAATCCAATATATTTCAATATTTGATTTACGACAAAAAATTACTTACACTATTGTACCCCATAATTGAAATTATCAATTTTCGTCAGCCAAATATAAACATGTTTCTGTTAATATTTGAATCTTTGCAATTCGAAGGTGTACCTCAAGAATTAATGCAACAATTTATTGGAATTAACTCCCAGAAGTGTAAAAATGATGTATCATGTGTCTGCTAAACCAATAACATTAAAATATTTGCTTATTAAAGGTTATTTGTGATAAATATATAAACATGTAGAAGCAGTAATATTCGATTTTTTATACTTACAAGGAAAATTCGAATACGAAAAAATTATGAAACCGTAAGAATATATGTAACATATAATACACATTCACTTTGAAGAGGTGCAACTCTACAAATAAACATAAGTTTCTATGTGCCAGATATCACCGCAATCTCTCATAGCATAAATAATTTCTACTGACTAAAATGTGACAAATTGTGACAGATCTACATCTATATCTATATCTCTACATATCTCCAAAGAGAAATCGTCAAATGTTACCAAACAAAATAATATCTTAAATCCAATTACCGCAGAGACATCTAGTGTATTATCGGGATACATATACATATATATCGGGAAGATCACAGATGGTGGAATGTGGGGATGAAAAATCGTCCATGCGACCCATCTCCCAATCTCCGCATATGAATAGCGTCTTAATTTGGCAAAAGCGTACAGTTAAGACTTTGAATAATACTCTCTCTCTCTCGGGAGACGTGTAGACTACTTTTTAAGGTATGAGCATTTTGACGTGCGTGAGTCAATACATTTATGAGTATATTATGTATACCTACTCGAATAGACAAGAACTTAGCACTACCAAATGGGTATGTAACCCGCCAGAAACCTATGGCCGCACCATATTTCCGGTTGATCAAGAATCTGAGATCTTTCCGATTCAGTTCCATTAAATTTGGCAACAAAATAACAGTGATTTTGAACGTACGGTAAAAAAAAATATTTGAAGGAGAGTGTTTTTTATGACATCCAGGAGTTTGTTAACTGCACAATTTGAGTTTAAATGCTTTGATGTATAATGTGTTTGTGCTATGTTATTGTGTATTATATTTTACCTGTCTATGTATTTGTAATTTTTCGCTTGGTAACGGATAGGATTTTTTTATCTGGAAAATTTTGGGGTGTTCAGCCCAAATTCTGTTTACACTGAACCAAGCCCCGTTTTACAGATAACCCCGCCTGCTCTTTTGACCGACGAGCCACCGCTGGAAAACAATCTTTTTGTTTGGTAGCGATTGGTTTTAGAAGTCGAAGCAGGGCCGTTAGTTTGCCTGAAGAATGAACTTACCCACCTCGTCGTCTTTCTATGCTTAAGATTTTCTTTCCAGAACTTTATTAAGGGTACAAATTGAACTTGAACTGAAAGGTTTCCTATATCTATCTTCAACTGTTTCTAAGATATTTTCAACGATTTTTTGTGACAATTTTGACAATACGCATTGATAAATAGTAGTTTAAAAGAAAATTACAGGGAATGTCAAAACAAACAACGTCAAATATGCATTTTTGAAAAACAAATGAAGTTTGTAGTTTTCAAAAGTCTTTGATGTGTCACTAATTTTTAGACGCTATGTATGATGGGAACTTTTTACTACATTTTGGTGAAACAATGTTAGCACTTGTTAATTTTAAAATGGATGACCACTTAAAACAACTGAAAATTAAATGTCAAAATTTTCATAAAAATCGTAACATCTTAGAAACATTTGAAGAAAGGTATAGGAAATCCTAGTGTAACGGTCATATAATTTTCTGTTAAATTAAGAAATGTAATATATAGGGTGATTCATTTAAAATAACGAATCTTCCGGCGACTTCCGGTTAACCGGAATTGTAAAAAACTTTAAAATATTTTTGACAAACAGTAGGTATCCAATTATCCCAAACTCCATTTTTTTAAAGCTGAAAGGTTTTATTAAGTTGGAAAACTTCTATATACCCAAGAACATAATAATATTTTGCATATTAGAACACCTTATACAGTTTTAAGCAGAAGTAGAAGTCACAAAACTTAATGTAACATCCTGTATATACGTTGATCGTGATTATGTACTATAAAAAGCCTTTATACAGAGTGTAACTATTGCATTGACATCTTCCTTCTATCTTCTTTTTACTAGAGTTATATGAAGAAAATTAAAAATTCCGCTTATTTTCGAGAGGGTGTCTCACCCCTTCAAAGTGAATGTCGGTAGCAACAAAACTGTGTATCACACACCTATATATGCTCTATAGATTCCCAAGGGTCCATAATTTTTTTTTAATTTCCGAGTTCACTTGTCAGTATTTTGTTATTCGCTAATAATGTTAAATTGTTATAGGAATGCTGAACAAGCCAAATGTCTTTCATTGTTAAAAATGGTTTTATTAAAGCAGATACATTTGGAATTTATAAACGCCTTACCAATAAATTATTTTAATTATTACATTCTTTTATACATACATTATTATCCTAGGGAACACAACAAACCAACAACACAAGTAGGAAATTTAGATATAACTGTAAGTTTATTGTAAATAAACATGAATAAATATACCCTAATCTTAGTAAGATCATTGTCGAAAAACCATTTTTATACATTCCACGTTAGATTTGAATTGTTAATTAGCCTTGGACTGTTCCACAATGAACGATCTCGTAAATAAATGCTGTCCCTTCAAATAATATTGTAAAATATTAATTGTTTATTGCGTCTGTAAGGTATTTATTAATTATTATAGCAGAGCTATTTTCTTACGTCTTTCAAAACAATTCAAACTCAACTAGAAATTGTGAACCAATCAAGTTCAGTTGGCAACTGGTACGACCTATAAGATGGGAATCAAAGGAAAACGTAAGAAAATTGCGTGAATACCTGTATATAATGACGTATATAGATGCCCTTAATATAACGTGCAACACTGCTTACTGCGACAATAGAAACTTGATAACGTGATTAGCCTACAGCATTGAGAAGGCTAAGCCAATTACGTCATCACATGTCGCTATTATCGCTGTGAACGTCGGTTATCTGTATATACGATTAATTGTATAATTTAGTGAAATAATTCATTGGATATATCTGCACCTTTATACTAGGTATGATGAGCAATTTCTGTGATCTTTGTTTTTAAGCTTGGTATGTACCAAAAAAAAAAATATGTATTGTAACTATAAACGTTCTATTATCTTTTTATGTAATCTTGATAATATACGAATAGCCCCAGTTCGTAGGTTCTGGACTCTGAGTGTTCTATTTAAAAATATTTTTTAAAAAAAAATCGGAATCTAGCAGGTATGTACATTTGCATTATTTGACCTAGATAATCACTATTATAGTTTTGGATTAGTCAGAAGCATAAAAGTAGCTTGATACATACTGCTACTCATTAAAAAAAATAACAGTTTACGAACGATTCCGAAGATACACAAAAATAACTGAAAAACTTTTTGTACTTTTGGCATAGGGCATTGAGTATTGAAAAAAATGTATGTACTAAAGTTTCTTATTGTAAAATAACTTGGCTATAAGTTTCTGTAATCAGATTTGCAAAACAACGTTTCGTCTCTGAAGAGTCATGACCAACCTTACTTTTTTAAATAGTTGGTCCTGTATATTTTCTTGTATGTTTCTGCTATATTTTCTTTACACTAAATAAGGTGGCAGCAATACTTTTTATTTTCATTTTTTTTCGCACTACTTAACATTTGGTAATACGGTCCTGTTTATCAATATGATGGTGCACCCGCCCATAATGCAAGGGCAACACAAACTTGGTTCCACAAGAATTTCCCGGAAAGATGAATTTGTCGAAAAGGGTTCATCCCATGGCCACCAAGATGTGTGGGGATCTATGAAAAGCCAAGCCTTACAAAAGCTGTAACAAGGCGTCTTTAACTATGTTTACTTTAAAATCTTGGACACATTGCTTTAGATTTTAATTATAGCCCATTAAAAAATACCGAAGGCCATCTGTTTTACTTATAATTCAGAAGTGTTAGGTTACAAAAACATCTCGCCAAGTTATTTTAAAACAAACAAAAAATCATTTTTTTCATATTTTCAAAACTCAAGGCATTGTGTCCATATCTTCGAAAGCATTTGGAAATTACATCATATTTTTAATGCATTTTATTAGTTTCAAAAATCAAGCAATCTTTTCCCCATTTGAGCGACTCTGTATCTCCTACACTCAGAGATAACAATAGTGTCCTTATAGAAGCCAGCCTGTATAAACGAATACCAAACGAATCAAGGTTCATTAATATTCAGAATTATGTCAGGGCAAGTGTGATCACTTGACTGTGGACCACCTGTATATATTTTTTAATTCGTTGGAACATAGCTTATAGCTTTTTTTTTTATTTAATGATAAATAAAAAGTTGGATTTAAAGTGTGCAGTGAGATAATATTTTTTTTTTATTAAGGAGAATACTTCATAGCATCTACACTATTAACTTTTGTTTCATCTGATTAACGCCTTATTTGACAATTTTTTTCATTTTTCAAATGACCTACCCTAGTAGTAAATTTTAAATTTCCCACAATTATTTTTAGTAACTTCAATAGAAAGACATTAAAGTAACTAGTAGTCTAATACAAAATCATTGGTAATTTCGTGTTTCAATGTTGAAGTTACTAAAAACAATTGCGGGAAATTTAAATTTTACTACTAGGGATATGGCAAGGATGCCATATCTTAAATTTCTTTTTTAGATAGGAATCTAAAAAAGAAATTTAACAGAGATGTAATATTTATAGTTTCTTAAGTGCTAAATGTTTTAACAGCATTCTAGCCTAAAAAAATAACTTCACTTATTTTTTTTTTTTGCAATCAGGAAAACGAAAATTAACAAATCATGGGTATTTTCGAGATGGGGAAATAACGTGGAATTCAAACGTACAAAAGTAGAAAAGGTGTTCTATTTAAAATATCATAATTAATACTTCCCCTAAACCCGAAAGCTATGGAAATTTTTTCTTTAAGTTAAATAATTGCAAATGTTGTACATCCACATGCTACTTTACGAATTTTATTAAAAAATATTTGTAAATACAAACGTTATGAATCGCTATCTGGCAATTATGGGCTGGAATACTCGGTATGGGCTGTTTTATAAAAATTAGTTGTAAATTTTTCCAGCAAGAAATTGATTTTGAAACTTACGCGATAGTCATCATAATAATTTATATATCTGGAAGCTCATATATTAAACCACTATCATAACAAGAAGATTTGCTTTGAACGAGTTTCACTTAGTTAAAAAAAAAAAAAAAATATCAGCGTATACAGTCAAACAGTTTATAAGCGACCATTGACATTCATAATCCCACATCAAATTAACAGCTAGCATCAAAATTAGAATTCACGTTTTACCACCGTCTTAAATACTGACTAACATTACTAATACACAAACACACGGATCAATATGGAAGTGTGATAATAAATACCTCCTAAAAGAAATCGTAACAAGAAAACAAGCAACTCACATAATATAAAACTTTGAAATCAATATATATCTTATAACCAATTATTGCTATATGATTTTAAGGCGAAATTTTTACGTCTATCATACGTGTTATAAACCAATATTATACTATTTGGCGCATCGTAAAAGTCACTGGACACAAAAAGCAACAGCAGTTTATGGTGTTGCTTGGGATCTATTTCATATGATAAATTTGAAATTCTTAACTATTATCAATGACAATTAATGCAAATTAAAACATTAAAACAAAATGGTGGTCATAGTTGGAATATATCGTCAATTTAAAAAAAAAAATTCACGGTTTTTCACTGATTTTTTAATTTTTACTGCACCCTTTCAACACATAATATAATATCCATAAGGAAGCACTTTTAAAATACATAATACACTATTATATATTATAAATAATTATTACTTACTAAGAACCTTTTGTACATATACAATAAATTATGTACATATTTAAAATAAAATGTCGCATATGTATACATTGAAGTACATATTTACAATTCACTGAAAAGACCGATTCAAAATCATGCTTCTTACAAATTTACGAATCAAATTAGTAGTTATAAAAGCTTTATTGAAAGCAATTAATTCTTGAATAAAATATAATATGGTATTATTATTATTTGTAAATTAAATAGGGTTGTATGTTGATAAGTATGTATTCTTCTAATTTTTCTCTTTATGGTGTGTCAAGTAATTTTTGATATTGCAGACATACGGAATACGGTATAACGGTATACAGAGATAAAAGAACCAAATAAGCTACTGTTTATCTTTGATTCTATTGATTCTTAACTGACCTTTTTCAAAACCAGGTTTCTTAAATAATCATCAGACGTACGTGCGAGTATATTAAAATAATTAGAAAACCAAATATAAAGGGAGTAGTGCACATATTAATTTAAAAAGGTTGCAATTTTTTTTAGTACCCTAAACTTTTTACACAAACTCAGAATTCAAATAGAATCCACTAAACCTCTTATCTGCTTTTTCAAAGGCTTTTACAAGATGCCATATTTTATAATTCTAATTGTATTAACACCATGACTGTTTAATTTTTTTTCGTTTTTAGGTTAATAATGATTGAATATATTAAAGTTGTTAATTAAAATTTAAATAAAAAAGCGATGCAATATGTGTTTTTTTTATGTTTCGGGAAGGGAATCTGTTTGTTATGCGATGAATGAAAATTTTTCAAAATGTAGAATTTAAATTATTATAATAAATCATTTCAAATATGCTCGTTTGTTTTTATCATCCTTATATATAAATTCTCGTGTGTTTATACCATGCAGTACACAGTTAGAATATTTAATTTAGTAGAAGCATTAGATGCCAGAACAGAATAAGTCAATAAAGAATATCCCCAAGGTATATAGAATTAAAACTACGCCAAAGTTGTGTCACATAATGAATTTGTTTTGTGAAAATTGCATTTAATTTGTTGTTATTGTAAAATAGCTTAAATAAATGCAGCATACGACCTAGATAATATTATTTTTTACCGTCTGTCTCTGCCATTTAACACACTTAAAAAACATTGTGTCAGAAAAATGGTCATTATTTTAAAGCTAGATGCATGCGCCAGTTTTCTTCATTAATTTACACCAATCATGAACGAACTAACGTGTGTTAAAGCAGGAAGTGCAATTTGAACCCAAAATGGCTGCCGTTCATCATCTGCTATTAGATGTAGGTAGGTGCGTTAAATATAGATATGTACAGGGTGGATTAAATAGGATGGACATGACAAGTAAACATACTTCTAAAGTATACAACTTCACTTCAAACAACAACCTTCCATATTGGCAGTTTGTTATTGTTTAGATTGGTACCTACATAAATTAGTTTAATCATCATGAGTAATTAATCTACATGATTTACTGTTTTATTTATTTATTTTTTTTAGTTTTAAATTACCCCTGCAGTTTTAAAAACAATTACAACCTTAATAAGGCGCGTTGTGTAAAAGGTAAGGTTAATGGCCATAACATTTACATACTTTGTTATATACTATATTGTTAGGTTTAAGTGAAATAACCGTGAAGGAAGACGCCAATGAGCATCATGCTATTGTGCCATTCGCTCTTGCAAGATAAATTCTGATGTTAACGATGGTCGCAGTTTTTTGGATTTCCGAATGAATCTATTATATACAACGGGACAAGAATTAAGAAAGTACATGGATAAGAAGAACTATTGTCCTTGTGTCGAATTTTTATAAGTATTTTGCGAGCTCGTCCTTAATGGCTGTATACTGTATTTGAATAAGCCGTTTTCGAATTACTCGAGTTTATATCATTTAAACAGTATCAGTGAAATCTAGATTGCCATGAAACCAACAGACGTTTGCATGAAATCTTGTGCAACATTAAAAATACTTTGTACTCTTTTATTAAATATGGAATATTGGACGGAAGAAAAGCCTGAAATAATTAGAATTGTTTATGCCAGTAGTAATAGAATACCAATGGAAGCAACGATTTGGTCAAATTAAATATACCGATTTTAAATACCATTCCGACTTTATTTTAAATGCAATTACAAGAAAGTTCATGAAAAGCATTGTTAATTGTACAAATAATGGCAGTGATTATGTTGAAAATTTTTAGTATTTTAGTTCTTGTTTTGTTTTTCATAATTAAATATTCTTTTCCTCTTTATATAAAATTTCATACTTTTTATAGCAATCTAGAAATCTAGTTTTCACTGATGCAGTTTAAATGATATAAATTCTAATAATTCAAAAACGGCTTATTCGAATACCAAAAACATATACAGTATCCGGCAGATACGATAAGAGTACAATATCTCAGTTTTGTGGTTTAGAAGATTCTTTTATTGATAAATGTTGTTTCAAATTCAACGCTATATCGAAATATGAAGTTTCGCTTAATTTTAGCAAAAAATGAGATTTAATCGCTATTTCCGAATCACCCTGTATATAAAATTGATTGAGATCATACAGCATATCCTATTCTATGTGTAATTTGTGAAAGAAAATGATGCATGCTGTTAAATTAGTTAGTTTAAATTTTTTTTATAGCCTTTGGAAAAGAAAACACATACATTTCCAATTTCTTTTGCCTCAAAGCTACCAAATGCTTCTTTCTTTTCCTCTTCGAAGTTATTCAAAAAATTCCTGGCCTCCAAGATCGCCAAACCTATCCCCAATGGATTTCTTTTTTTAGAGCTACATAAAAAATAACGTTTGGGAATTTCGACAATTTAGAAATATCGACCACCTAGAAAATGTAATTAGGCTGGTGTTACGATGAATGTGGTTTCATCCGCCTGTATAGCTATGAGTAAATATTGCAGTGCGAAGCAACATAACGAATGAAACAAAGACTCAAGGTTGCTTTCACAATATGAAGGCTATAATATTTTTTAAACTAAAACTAATTTTGACGTAGTATGCATGATTTTCTCTCAGAAAGTGCACAGAGAATAGGATATGACAGCTGTATGATCCCGATCAATTTTGTATATACAGGATAATTCCGAAAAAGACGATTAAATTTCATTTGTTGCTAAAACTAAGTGAAACTTCATATTTGGATATAGAGTTGAATTGGAACAACATTTCTTAATGGAAGAATTCTATAAATCCAAAAACTGAGGTACTTTACTCTTAGCGTTATTTCATATTTCTGACCCTGCCTTGTATATAGTTGTATGTAAAGGTAATTTACAAAAAAAAAAGATTCACTAAATTCAAAGACAAAAAAATTTCCTATATGTTGCGCACTTTCTGTCGATCACTGTATACAATCGAAATCAGTGAAGTGAGGTCTTTTATACTATCCAATAATATACAGGGTGTTGTATCTATAAAAATTCAAGTTATATTCATTTGTCTACCAGTTTATGAGGTAATATAAATTTTGAAATTTGTAATATATAGGGTGTATCAGATATAGAGGTAAATATAAAATATGTAGCAGCTGTAATCATATGCAATCAAAAGTCTTAATGCACAGGAGGTCTATCTGTAAGCATTAACGAGAAAAAAAATATTTTATAAATGCCGTGGGCTGAGCCGCACCTGTGCCAACCTAACTGCTGTCCCGAGTATACCCCCACATACCACTATCATTCAGTCATTACCGCTGTTAGTTTTGTGTGGATCGCCGCTTGGAGCGCAAGCCACTTCGAACATTTTATTTAAATTCTTCCCGTCTCGAAAAAACCATCCTTTTCAGGACCATCATGATTTCATATAAAGAAAATCGAAGCTTGATGCATCGGCAAAAGCGCGGGAATGTATAGATTCATTTTCGCGCGACATCATAGTAAAAAGGCGTGTTTGCAAAATTTTCTGTATCTACATTTATTTCTGTGTAATTGGATTCAACACATTTCGCGTTATATGATTAAATAAATCCAAAAGAAATAACTCAGATTCATGTGGTACCGTTTATTAACAACTAACTCTCGATTCGACAAAGCAAAAGAAAAATATTTACGGTTTTTGTAACTACTGAAGTCGCATATCCGGTGAAACTCGAACGTCTTATCAGGATATTAAAAATAATATTTGTAGACTTACGTAGAATGCTCTTAACAAAAGGAATGTTTATTTTATAAAAAGAAGAAATTTAAAATGCCTCAGTTTTGCTATTTTTACAAGGGCCTTTATTTATTCAGAATGACGTTAAATGAACTTACGGCATACCATTAAGAATAATACTAAATGAGTGCAATGTATTTATACATAATACCAGGAAACGTCATGTTAAGCGGGTGCTTAACATGACGTTTCCTTGCATCAGAGCCGGACTAAAGAATTTTTGGCTCTACATTTTACTTTTTTTTATTCTTTAAAGATGAAATCCGGTTTCGGTGGGTTTGTGCTTTATATGTCGTGTATAACACCCAAGCAAAATTTACTTTTTTATTTGATATACCCTGTATAATAGAGCAAAAATCCTATAACTTTCGTATTTAAGGTTTTTTCTACCTTAAATAGTACAGCTTGTAGGTAGAGCTCAATATATAAACAGACACCCTGTACATTCAATTTGATCCACCTGTATATTAACTCGACACAAAAGTGATTTTTTCGCTCCCTCCGGTCTGCTACTGGAAACTGTCTTCCACCTTGCGCGTACCCTTTAGCGCACAATCAATAATTTTTCCCGCCCACTAACCGTTCGCAACTCGAGAGTTTCAAATTCAAATTTCCCGCGACAAATTGACTCGATACGCGCTCGCTAGGTGTCGCTTCTAGCCGTTCATATATTCGTTACCAGCCGCAAATCGCTTCCGCGAAAGGCCCGGACCATTCAGACAGGTGGTTCTAGAATTTACATTCGCCTGCAACAGGTTGTCAATACGTCAACGAGGTCCGGAAAGAACCCCGGTCGCTTTATCGCGCTACTCGATTAGACCGTCAAACAATCGACCTTACCGTGTTGTTGATAAAGGGAAACGGCGTAGCGATAATTTTTCAACGATATGGTGGTCCCCTTAACCTACATCATCGCTACGTTTCTCGCAAATGGTGGCGCTAAATCGTCGAAATTCGACAGAAACATCGTCGTACGTTTATAGTGGCGTTCGTCAATCGTCCCGACAGCCATGGACTACGATTACTTGATCAAATTCTTGGCTCTAGGCGATTCCGGCGTCGGAAAAACTAGTTTCCTTTACCAGTACACGGACGGAACGTTCAACTCCAGGTTTATCTCGACCGTGGGTATCGATTTTCGCGAGAAAAGATTGGTAAGGACGCTTTATACTTGTTGATATGGATATTAAGTGCTAATCCGGTATTTATGGTGTTAAGTTGTACCAGTCCAAAGGGAGGAATCATAGGATTCATCTGCAACTGTGGGATACGGCTGGACAAGAAAGGTAAGTTCATATTTAAGTCAAGAAACCAAAATTTAAAACTTCTAGACGACTTTAATTCGCATTTTGCTTCTAAGAGGCTGTGTTTCACTGACAGAGAATTCCATTTGTACAAGGGGTGTTACATCTCGGTTCAGCCTTCAGTTTTGTTTTCTTAAATACGATACCCTAATTATTGATACATTTTTAAAAATGTCAGTAAATTTTTAACAAATAAGATGTAACATCCCGCATACCGCTTAAACTTGAACATTTCCAAAATCTTTTGATTTCCTAAAAATATATCACTTACATTGTAAAGATGCGTGCAATTTAATTTTGAAATATCTTACTTAGATACTTAAACATTCACATATGTTTATATCTCAAGCTTAATATACTTCAATTTGAGATATAACTCGCTTTTTAAAAAATAGAACAGTTTGTATATGCTTACCTCATTGAATTCCTATTAATAAATGCTTTCATATCGTTAAGCATGGCTTATGTCTGCGCGGCGTCGTTCGATACATCACAAAGCACTAATAACGCCATCTCGTGTGCCGAAACAAGAAAAGGCGGCAAAAAAACGCGAGTTTTTTTCGTCTTTTTTTTTTTAATATAACTTCGACGCGACTAAAGAAACTGTTTGTACGGCAGGCAGTAGAACAATATTAGAGCGATTGGAGCACTCACAAATGAACGATTTAGGGGTGAAAAATAAAAAAAATTAACGATTTTTAGCACATTTTTGGGAATATCTCAGAAACCGTTAGAGATATCAAATTCCAGTTTTCGACATTCGATTCCCCGTTAAAATGCGCATCTAATAGGGCATACTAGAGGGCTCTAGCGTCGATTTTCATTTTCAAAACTTTAACCTCAAATATCTCGGAAACGGTTAGAGATAGCGGATTGCGTTTTTCATCATTCGATTCGCCGTCAAAATGCGCTTCTGGTGACGTAACCTCGGAACGAGAGTAGCTAGACGGTTCTGCTTTGGTGTCAAAAGATTCCGCGCGATCAGGAGAACATTTTGCACGACAGTAATACAAAATTAGAGGGATAGTTCGCCCACAAATTAACGATTTAGGGGTGAAAAATACGGAATTAAACGATTTTCAGCACATTTTTGCGAATGGATATTTCAGAAACCGTTAGAGATATCAAATTCCAGTTTTCGACATTCGATTTCCAATTAAAATACGCATCTGATAGGGCATACATTTTTAAAATTATAACCTCAAATATTTCGGAAACGGTTAGAATGAGCGAATTACGCTTTTCATCAGTCGATTCGCCGTCAAAATACGTTTCTGCAATGCACTATTGGAAGGCTTTAGCGTCAACTTGATTTTTCAAAACTTCGGCCTCAAATATCTCAGAAACGATTAGAGATAGCGAACGGCACTTTTCATCATCGATTCCTCGTCGAAAACGCTTCTAAAGGTCACCGCGTGGACGTTCTAGATTTTAATTTTCAATCTTTAAACGCCCATATCTTGAAAACGGTAAGAGCAAAGTGTGCCGTTCGATTCCTCGCGAAGAGACGCTCATTTTGCTACATAACATATAATATATCTCGAAGTTTCGGTGATTTTTTACCGATTTTTGCTAAAATGTTCAATCAAAATTTACCATTCTTTACGATATCTTCGAAACGGTTGCCAATAGCGGGATGGAGTTGTCCAAAATACATCTAACAATATATAATACATTAGAGTTTAGGTTTTTCAACGGCTCAGAACGGTATTTCGTGTGCCAAAATAAGAAAAAGCGGCCAAGAAACGCGTTTTCTTAATATAACTCCAGAACGACGATAGGTAGAGGGTTAGACTTGGTCTCAAAAAAGTTCAACGCGACCAGAGGAACATTTTGAGCGGCAGTAGAACCAAATTGGAGCGATAGTTCGCACACAAATTAACAATCTAAGGGTAAAGAATTTTTCACCCCTAGGCTATCAACTGCCAATATGTTTCAAAATTAATAATACTGCACATCTTACTCATAAGAGAATACTTCGCGTAGCAAAGTGATGTAAAATGACGTTTAATAGACGTCGATATTACGTCTATTACGTGATATGGACGTCTATTAAACGTCATTTTACGTCACACTGCTACCTGAAGCGTTGGTGCTTAGCTTCTTGATTAGAAGGAGCTCATTGATACAATTATCTTAACAAAATATTAATTATTATTTTTTTTTGACAGATTCCGAAGTCTAACCACCGCTTTTTATAGAGATTCCATGGGCTTCCTTCTGCTCTTCGATTTAACAAATGAGCAATCCTTTCTGGAAATTCGTAATTGGATTGAACAGCTTCGAGTATGTTAGGCATTGTTTTCATTATTATACATATTTTTATAACTAGCGTATTTTTTTTAACATTTTCACGAGCAATTCGTATGTGTGTTTTTTTCTCGGAAAATTTAGATTGGTCGCAAAGTCATTTAAGCAAATGACATTTTTAACCATTTTAAAATGTAAATTATGGAAAACCAAATATCTCCGCAACAAAAATAAGAGCCATTTTAAAACTGTGCGTGCTAAAAAGCACGAATCACCTAAATTAAAAATCAAAGTTTATAAAAGTTACTAGGACGTTAAAATGCTAATTACAAAAATACGAAAACGTGTTTCATAAGATTTCAAACCACATTAATTTGTTAGATTAATCGCATTCAATCTGTAATCAAATTTAAATTTCCCACAATTATTTTTAGTAACTTGAACATAAAGGTATGAAAATAACTATTAACGAAAAAAGAAATTAATATAGGTAATTTCATACCACTTTACTAACGTTAAATTACTAACAATAATCGCGGGAAACGTATCTTTGCATTTTTCTAATATCAACATTTCAGTTGCACGCTTATTGTGATACTCCAGACATAGTGTTATGCGGTAACAAGGCCGACGTCGAAGACAAACGAGTGGTGATGGAGTGGCGAGCTAGGGAAGTCGCTGAAAAACACGGGTAATCATACGTAAACTTTTTTCCCCAACATTTGACAATTCTCAACCAATATTTTAGTCTAGTTTATTTAGAAACCAGCGCCGCAACTGGTCAAAACGTGTCGCGAGCCGTAGAAACGTTATTGGACAGGGTGATGATACGCATGGAGTCGGCTGTGGATAAAGCGATGTTGCCAGGTCGCCGCGGTAGACCCAGAGATCTTAATGAGGTCGATTTAGCAGCGCCGCCAAATTCGAGCTGTTCTTGCAGATAATTTTCGGCGATAATTTGTTAGATATTGTGTATTCGATCAGTGCAAGTGTCAATATCATAAATATAATAATATTACCTTTGTTCTCTTTGTCGGGTTACATGCATTTGTATTCATGACGCTAATACCAAAAAGAACAACAGCCTATTATACATATACATATATAAGATGCATAATATATAATTTTATAAAACGCATGTATCAATATAACCTATAATGATTATTAATCGTTATAAATCATAATATGAGTGGATCAGTGGACACAGTAATATGAATAAAGATGTAATTTATTTCTTGTCATTTCTTTTGTATAAATGCTGTTATTGTATGAGAATAAAAGATTATATTTATTATAAATTATTATTTATTTTAATAAAACGTATGACTTAAACCTTTACACATGTTTTAAATTGCGCGCCAATATTGTAAAATTCAAACAGATTCAAATTCCTCATACTAGCTAATTCTACAAATTATTAGAAAGAGTTTGTGCAACTTGTTTATATGCAACTACATACCTATGTGAGAAGATCAGCACCTCCTCACCAATATTAAAAGTTTTAAAATACGTTACAACGTTATCTAAGTAAATGATGGTTGCTAATATAAGCACTTATAGATACTTTGCATTCGAAATAAGGAATAACTTATCAGTTTTGCCGCAACAGTCTGATGGACTCTCCTCAATGAACGATGATTAACATACTTTAGAATTTAGAAGTCAGTCGTACATCTGATAATTCACATTCGAAATTCTCTTCATTCCATAAGAAAACTGAAATTCTAAATAACAGGGACATCTATACGACAGAAATGCAATAACAGAGAATTCATAGAAAGTTTTTCCAAATGACATAACAGACATTAGTGCATATTATAAAACCTAACTAGTAAACGGAACGAATAGATATCTTTATCATTTCCGCTAAGAAATATGTTTCGGGATATAACGAATTAGTGATAGGCATAATCGAATGACGGAAACGGTATCATTCGATTATTGGCGATCATTCGATTATGACGTTTGAATTATGGATAATTTATCCTAAATGATCATTCGATAAAATAGTAAATATATGTTATGTAGTCTGTGAAAAATATGTAGACAACAAAAAAATCGAATTATGAATCATTCGATTACCGGAATCAATCTATTATGACCATGGCTATATACGAATGGTACGTTAAAATTCAAATTTTAAGTTGGCAATATTTACTAACCTGCCAACTAATTCATTAAATTCATATTCAAAATCATTCAAATTCACTTGCTAGTTATCGTTTTGTGGTTTTGTTGTATTATGAAACAGTGATATTTTATAAAATAAATATGGTGTTCACATCCAGGCGTCAACATCTTCGAATATTACATGACACAGGTACTTATAGCATGATTTTTAATGTAACTATGTATACATAGGTACATAATACATTTATGCATTGTCTACGGAGTCTATTCTAGAATTACTAGATATATACATATTGCGCACGATCATATCCGTACGGGTAAAAATTAGAACTTTTTGTACGTACGTTATAATCGTCAAATTTGCTGTGAAGGACACTACCACACAAAACACATCGTAAGAAATAAGCAGCCACATATGTTATATCTTCATAACAAAGAACAGTGGATTGCATTTGCGCCTTATTATTTTACACAGTCTTTCTCTCTGGCTTTACGCCCTGGTTTCATCCTGAGTAGACAGAGTATGCATTTTTTAAGACCGAAACTGGTGGTGAATAATTAATTAATCACCGTGAACGGTTAACCGGTTATTGTTTTGCAACAAATATAGATGGGAGTATTTACGCTTTTGGAGCATAAGTTATAAAAAAAACTATACCTTGCGTCCTATAAACCTGTTAAAATGCACAGCACTGGTCAAAACCGCTTAAAATAATTCTTAAAATAGGGCGAATTACAGATTCATCGTGTAATAGCCGTATAGCACCAAATTTGTGTTGTAAAGTAAATATTTGGGTTTTCTTATAATGCGCGGTGATGGAATTAGAAGCAGGTAAACCAAATAGCAGAGTGAACGCAAAAGTTCAAAAAAAAAACCTTTTTTAGTTGTTATAATTCTTGAAGGGATATTGATGCATTATAAAAGTAGTCTTTTTACACAGCAATGAACTAATCAATGATAAAATATATATATTTATATATTTAAGTACTTTTTTTTAGCATTTTTAATTAGCATTATCACCTTATTAGAAAAAGAAAATTTTCTTTCAATTATCACGCTAATACTAAGTATGCCAAATACGTTTAAAAGTAGAAAATTACTTACCTACCATTCCGTATTTCATCAAATTTTAATACTTTTCTGTTAAGGTTGAAGTTATTACTACAAATAATTAGGAGAAATTAAAATTTGTCTGGTCTTACGTCGAACATTTTACAGAAACTTTTCTCGTATTTTGAATGTTTTAGCGGTAACATGTTGGAACCATGTCGTTCATTAACGCTATTTCGGTTGCCTATCTTGCGATCACATGGTTTTCAGGATAAAATAAAGACCGTATAAACGATGAAAAGTAATTTTGCTGGGAATACTTTCGTGCTTATATCCATCAAAAACTGTCTTACTTACACTACGACAGACTGAAAACTGAGACCTTTCTTTGGATAAAATAAAAAATATTTTTATAGGACAACTGGGTACATGCAAAATAAAACAAACAGGTTCTAATACGTAGTAACTGTTTTATTGAAATTAGAATCGGTAATAGTATATTGTAATAGCACTAGAAGCTCCTACATATACATAAATATTAAAATCCACTAAAAGCAAAAATGTTATTCATTATGACGTAGTAGTAGTTTTATTTCTTGTTTTGTTCTTGTCTGTATATATCACTTATTTAAGGTTCACATTCACAAAAATACAATCTCTAATGATCAATTATCCATAATTAATTTAATTAATCAATGTACTCATTACATTACAGTATTATGTCATTTGATTGAACGCTGCTAAAAAGTGTTCCCTACCAAATTAATAATAATGATTACGGATCAATCAATCGTTATTATTATTATCATCATCTTCGTGCTATATACACGTATAATATTGGAAAAAGAAATCATGAAGAATCAATTAATACAATTAACAATTATTGTGTTTATATCATTTTAGACAACTTGTTGTATTGCTATTACTGGTATTTTTTTTTTTTTAATTTAAAGATCGTCCAACATCGAGAAGAAAGTACAGCCCCTTATGGTAGGTATCTATCCTCATTATTATCTTGTATAAATCCAACCTTGGGTTTTTATCATTTTTTTATGTAAATAACGAATGCTGTTCTAATGAATGACCTGTGACTGCCGAATAAGTTTTTTTGTGCTTTTAGAAGCCATTCATTCAGTTCATTGAATTCTGTAAATCTAAGAAGCATCTTACTAAATGAGCATTAATAGCAATGCATGTGTCCTCCACAAGCTGCGTACTTTCTTCCCCATTTTGGCCTATCTATAGCTTTGCAGCACTGGTAGCAATACATAAAATTGTATTTATCATGTTATAATAGTATGTAAATATTTTTTTTTTAATATTAATTTTAATTAATAATTAATATTGCTAGGTTGTACAATGTATGTATTGCACTTGTGAGATATGTGTGTAAGAACATCAACAAATGCACAACTATAACAAACAAGTAAAAATACAGCGTGTCCACAAAATGTTCTATTTTTTTTTAATGTCATGTCGACAAGGTCAGGATAGTTTTTTTTGTGCTTATAACAAAAGTTCAAGTTTGCGTGTGCTATAGTAGGCACCACATTGAGAGACACGCTGTATTTTCCTTATACGAATGAATTCAGTGAACAAAATTTTATTAAACAAAAAAAAATACGAATTACATGTCTTTCCGTTTGATTTCTAGAAAAAGGAATATTAAAAAAAGATAATAACGAGAGAAAGTGCAACAATAAAAGCCCAAATATCTGTGTGTGTACGCTATAATAAACGAAAGAGCAGAGATTAATTATTATTATTATTATATTTACAAATGAAAATATAAACGTAACATTGGAGACTTATTCCAATCATTCAACTTTTTAAGCGTAGAATTTCAAAAAGATCATCATAAAATTAAAAACGATATCACAGGAAAAGCTTCAATGCATTTCAAAAAGAATTTAATCGTAATCGATAATTCTCACTTTAATTAAAAAAAAAAAATGTGGTATCGAAATATACTATATACAGAATGATCCCAATTCCAATAAATAAACATTTTCGCTGGGAAAGGTATTTAAAACTTAATTTTGGAAAATCCGGCATATAAAAATTAATTTAAAATCTATAAAAATACAGGGGAGAGAAATTACAATAAAATTATTCCTAAATAAAATACAACAACTAACTTACTATTAAAAATATAATAGCAATAATAAAACTACGTAAAAACAGTAATAATAATAATAATAATAATAATAATATTAACATAATTATCCGAAATAACATCTAATTATAACAACTAATTCTGTGAGAACCATCGATTACCAACTGATTATTATATAAAAACACGGTTTTCAATGTTGAATAAGCCTCGATAACAATAATAATAACAAGTAAATTAATTAATGATTACGAGAAATACGTGTAATTAAAATTCGCTTAAACATTAATGAAAAACAAAAAAATCCTTCATAAAAAAAAATCTTTTTCTTTTAATTCCAAACAAAGATAATGAAGAATTCAACTAGTGTAATGTGGATGCAATACTATATATAGAGGTATTGTAAGAACCAGACTTTTAGTTGATATAAATATATGCTTTTCGAAAGGATTTTATTATCGTAAGTTGGCAATAAAGGTGCATTTTTCTTTGTGTGTTGTGATTGGTCGGTATTATCGGCATCTAAATGCTCTCACAATATATTTTTGATTTTAATTGATTTAGGATTAGAATTTTTTTCGTCTATCTCTGCGCTGAATTTCAAAAAGGAATTTAACTATACAGAATCGACGACATAAAGAAAATGATGAAACGAGAATGGATTATCTTGCCGTTAAAAACTAAATTTGATGTGTATATATACCTATATATAAATATATAGCATATAAAAACAACACACACAACGACTTGTACAATATTATAAAGGCACACCTATTTAAAAATTGTTTGTGAAGTATACGAAAGGGTTTTTTTAGTGAAGCCCACCCTGGTTTACTTACATAAGTATATCTCTGGACAAAGCTCATATATAGAAAGAGGGACGTTAAATTACTATACAGAGCGGTACTGGGAGGGTTAAATATTCTTTCACATATTAGACATACAGGCGACATTTCTAGAAATGTTAATAACTTCAATTTTATCCTTTTTTATCTAATTTGGGGCTTTTACCAAGCAAGAGAACATTAAAAAGTCGCGGTTTCCTAATCGACAGTGCAATAAATATAAAAATACGATGACGCGAAAACAAAATTTCCACCATATACAGGATGTTCTATATATTTTCTTTTACCCCAACCAACTTTTGAAAGATTTTCATTTATTTAATAAAAAAAAAATACTTTTTAATTTGTAGCTAACATTTTTGGAGGCAGTTAATTTCAAATTTAGGGTATTGCCAAATTGCATAAAGAATATTCGTGGTGTTAAAATGTTTCAATATTGCTTTATTTTCGTTTCTAAAAACTTATAACACCCTGTACTTCTCCCCACTTAGGTTTTCCTTGCAAATGATTGCACAAACAAGTAATTTTCATTTTTTTTTTTTTTTCATACATAACAACCCTACATATATTTATATGTGTAAATATAATAAGATTTCAGACAAATTATTTTTTTGTATCATTTTATCGTTATTAAGAGGACATAAAAATCGTGTTCTTTACAACAGTAACACACACACCAGAGAGAGAGAGAGAAAAAGAGAGGGTTATCGAAGCACAATGGCAATAATCACTTTCGTATCATCACTAGAAATCCTAAATATGTATCGACAGTGAAATACATTCAGAAAAGCGGAAGTGTGGAGGTAGTTTACGAAACATTGCGACACTTATAGATCTTCAATTTTTTTCTTTTTGTTCATTTACGACACACATCCATACACGTAAAGCCATTTTAATTATTTTTAAATTCGCTATATACTAATTTTATTTACTATAGTGATAATATTTTGCATTTTTTTTTTAATTTTAATTAAACCAACTTTGCATAAATGTCATATATTAATAAAATCATTGTAAATTATAATTTCCTTTCGTATTTATCCATTTTTATATTTAATTCTTATTATTATCCTGTCGGCTACATGAGATAAAATTTATTTAATTTTTTTTTTAAACCATTAATATATATATATTTATATCATAAGGTAATATATATGTACTTCCCATTTTATTCAAATATATATTTATATACTGGCAGCGGCTAAATAAAAATGGCACTGGCAAAGTCAATTATTATTACGACTGGTTACTTGGTTTAGGTGTTGTGTATTTGGTGAACGAATGATTTTTTTTTTGTATTATGATTTTTTATAATGATGGTGTTATTTCGTGTGTACAATAAGACAAAATCTTAATTCTGTATTGTTCCATTATGTTTTGTTGTGGGTATGCATCAACCACATAACAAAAGTTACTACTGCGGAGGGCGTCCTCTCCTTTATCTTGTGTGTGTGTGTTTGTGTGTGTTGAGAGAGAGAGAGGCGTTTCCGCAGATTAGTAGCATCAGCTCCTCATTAATCGCTACTGTTGAAATATTCGGATGCGTTGCCACGACATATGGGACAGGTTCTGTTGGACTGTAATACAAAAAGATTAAAAATATGTTATTCCATCATTACGAACAGTCATATTGAAATAGGGAATGCAAATAGCTCTAAATATGGTTGACGGTCAGAAAATGCAAATTCCCCCTTATGCTGTATCATTTAGGTTACGTTAAAACTAACATAACGTATAAGATGCAAGCGTCATCATAACGGTTGCAATGAATTTCCGTATGTTGTATCACTATACGTTATCCCACGTGTTAAAATTAAAACGTTATTAGAGGAAAAAAAAGTATGGAGATGGGAAACATCTAACAACGAAGACAGCTTTATATGCGTGATTCTGTCAATTAGAAAGAATAATTGCGGCGCAAGCGTAGCGGTTAGTGTGGTAGTGGTGTTGTGTCGTTGACAATGACATTTTGAAGAAGCTATTTATACAAATTCGCTTGAGAAGCGAACATAAAGATTAAAATATTAAAAGAAAAATGAAATTCCGCTTTATTACTTATAAATATTGATTATTTCACGCCAAAAATACCCAGACGAGCGCCATCTACAGAGTCAAACTTTAGTTACCCAAGGAATAAATAAAATATAAAAATGTCAAAACTAGAGAAACCCGAAATATTCGTTGTAATGAAACGCTGTCAATCCAACTGAATATAGAAGTAGAAGGCAGAATATATGGATTTGCTTCAACAGATACATGACAAAGTTTCAAGCTTATCGTATAAAATATTTATAAAATTGCGACTCTTACTGATGGTATAGTCTGTCCATAGATATAACGATTCGATTAATGATGCTCACCAGGGATTATCCACTACCTGCTGCTGCAGGTACCGAGAGATAGAGAATAATTATGTTTACAATTTAAATCTCATTTTTCTGAAGTAAAAAAAATATTTTTTACAAATCAATTCTTAGCCTATTATAGCAGCATACAAAATTTGAAAGTTAAAATATTTTGTTATTCAACATACTCTCCTCTTAATTGCATATATTTATTACAACGAACCCGCAACGCCTCTAGACCTTTCAAAAAGAAAATTTTATCTTGCTCTGCAAACCAGGGGTGCTATTCTGAACTTAGTTCGCATCCAGACGTATATTTGCGATTGCGAAGGGTGCGCATGCAAAGACCTGTATTTCTAAACGGCACACGTATTCGCAGCTTTGCGAGCGGTATACTTGACAACGCCGATAATTGAAGACTTTAACTATGTTTCCAAAACCTTCCAACATATGGCGCGCAGATGTGTTTGCAAACTTTACAATTTTATGGCGGTAAATAGAAACGCTTTATGTAAATTTTGTGCAAATCCCTGGCAACAATAAAAGTCTTTATTATGTTTTGCTTGTAAATGGTTTCAAACGATATTTAAACGTTGTTCGGTGCACGTTATACGTGGAAATAGCAGTTGTTTGTGAACCAGAATGAAAATT
The DNA here is from genome assembly GCA_004143645.1 of Protaetia brevitarsis. Taxonomy (NCBI): domain Eukaryota; kingdom Metazoa; phylum Arthropoda; class Insecta; order Coleoptera; family Scarabaeidae; genus Protaetia; species Protaetia brevitarsis. Next base: position 116,231 of record RXPK01000998.1, on the reverse strand, counting down.
ACGGAAAGTCAAAAAAGCACGATGTTTAGTATTTAAAAATGAATCATAATTTAATCTCTGGCAAATTTTCTAATATGTTTACACAAAAGGATGCAGAAGAAAGATGGAAACATTTGACTAATTTATTAAATAGTATGCCAAGGATGGTATTGACAACATTTATGGGGTCCACCTCATATATGTTAATGTTTTGCCTCTCTACGGCATTCTCCTCTCCATTTTCCAAATCTTGTAGTGCATCAAAAAGCTTAAAGTTTTCCATTTTTTTTTTTTCTGTTACTTGGAAATTGATAGCAATAACGACAAAAAAAAACCTAACCTTTCTAATAATGCGAAGGTTATTAATTTAACTTTTTTACCGTACCGTTTATCCTTACTACGCAAGCGTCAATTTCGTCACGACCTTGAAGTCTACTTCTACCCGCTCGTTGCGAGGCGAAGGATAGTTTGCGAACTTCAAGTCAGAATACGCATTCGGCAAAGCGAAGGCTGTCTGCAAAGAGATTTCATACTTTGCGAAGGGTGTAGAATAGCACCCTAAGTCTACACAGCTTCTATCACCTCTTCGTTGGAAGAAAACTTACGACCTATTAAACTTTTTTTTCAGTTGAGGAAAGATACGATAGTGGACTGAGCCAGATCTGGTGAATAATGTGAGTGTTCGAGTAATTCGAACCCTAAATCACTAATTTTTTTTGCAAAACAACATGCGATTTGTGTGCAGGGGCATTGTGCGGCAAAAACAGAACACCTTTTGACAACTTTTCGCGTCTTCTCTTCTTAACTTCTTGTCGTAGAGTAGTCAGTAACGTCGAATTATAATCCCAGTTATTGTTCTACCATTCTCCAGAAAATCAATGGCTCCAATCAATTTCTCCATGGCAATTTCAAAAAAAACTTTTCCAGCAGTTTTTTTTTAACACGAAACTTCTTAGGCCTTGGAGAACCAGAGTGTCTCCATTCCATCGGTCGTTGTTTTCTTTATGGGTCGTAGAAATGTGCCCAAGTTTTATCCATAGCAACAATTCGGTTTAACAAGTCTGCATCTTTTTCAAACCGAGCACAAATCGAACGTGATGCTTCCACTCTTGCACGCTTCTGGTCAACATTCAGACATTTGGGGATTCATTTTGCAGAAATTTTTCTCATGTTCAAATCGACGTGAACTATATGATGGACGCGTTCATATGAAATACTCAGTGCCTCAGATATTCGTTTTAGCCCAATTAGACGGTCTGACAAAATCATGTCCTGAACTACATCAATATTTTTGGGGATGGACACAGAAACTGGCCTTCCCGATCGGTGTTCATCTTCAATGGAAAATTTACCCCTTTTGAAGCTCGCAATTCAACTTTTTACGGTCGCATATGAAGGGCTTTGATCGCCAAGGGTATTAAGCATATCTTCGTAAATCTGCTTACCTCTTAACTCCTTCAAACACGGGTACTTAACAATTTTCAACGAATTTGTTTTAGACGCTGCATACGTCATAAGCAACTATGACGTAACTACAAACATTCATGATTTCCACTATACCATGTGATTCAAAATCATTGTCGTAAGAAAAAAACTGTTTTCCGGAAAAATTTATCTATACTTATTACCAATTTAATGACCGAACTTAGCTACATACAAATTTCATACATTAAATGAATTTTCTTGACATTTAGCGACATTGGCGTGCGTGTTGTAGTATCTTTCGATTATTTATCTTATAATTTTTTTCAAATCGTTTATATTTACATCTAATATCACCAACAATAGTATTTCTGAATTTAAGGGACGATGACTTGCTAAACAAATCATTTTTCTCGGATGAAGCCTGGTTTTATCTAACAGACCATATCAATTTACAAAACTATTGTATCTGGTCTGCAGAAAATCCACACGAATTTCGAGAAACGCAATTGCATCCCATAAAAGTTGGAGTTTGGTTAGCTATGTCCAGCCAACGAATAATAGGGCCAATTTTCTTCGAGGAAACTGTAACAGCCCAACGTTACCAACAGATGTTGGAATTGTTTATTGCAGAGTTACAAGAAAATGAGCTTGAAGCAGGTTATTTTCAACACGATAATGCTCCAGCACAGTTTTTTTGCTGACAGGTTCGTTAGAGCACAAAGATGACCACCAAGATCGCCTGATCTAACCCCATTAGATTACTTCATGTTCGGCTATCTAAAAAATAGGATCTATAGAAACCGCATGCATACCATAGAAGAACTGAGAGATGCAGTTTTGTCACTTAATAATTATACTACTGAATTGTAAAATCATAATTTAGTAAAGTTAAATTAATTACATTTCATTTTTACAAGCAGAAACACCAATCCATAGTCGTTTATATAATGCGACTTCAAATATAGGTTACGTTTTCCTTATTTATGACAGATCCGTTTACTTTCTTATGTTCCAACACTGACTTAGTTCAAACCTTCATTACAAACCGCGGCATATACCTACACCCTGTTACTATCTATAGGAGCGGAATTGACAATCATTTTGAATCTCTGTGTATGTATACGTATCAATATATTTTAAAATTGAACATAAATGTTTTATAGTAGACGTTTAGGATAATAATCTCTGTGAGTACGTCCCTGTGAAGCATCCGTACTCGAAGAATACAGGGGTATAACAATTTCTTTTCTAACGTTCGAATGCTAGTGAATAAGTCAAAACGCTATATCTATGGACAAACTATATATGAATAGGTATTCTGATCTCATTACTAGCATGAAGTAGAAAAAGAATGCAAATGAACTGGACAGACAAAAATAATGGAGCCTTTTCACTTCAGTTCAACCTTGCGGTACCATTACAAGATTCCCCACTCAACAAAATCCACCACAACTTATATACAGAGCAATACCACAGAATGGTTGTAAAGACTAAGCAAAAAAATAGAAACATTCCCTACTTACCCTCAACCATTTATCGACGCACTTGGCGTGAAACTCGTGCGAGCACGGCAACACGCGCAGCAACTGTCTGGCCTCGAAGTCGCACATGCACACCACGCACGAGGTCTGATCGCCCTGGTGAGTGTCCGCGTTGAACTTATAGCTGAGCAGCTGCTCGATCTCCGGCTTGGCCAATCCGCGCGGCTTCGCTTCGCCCAGCCTCTCGGCCAGATTGAGTAGCGCCTCGTAATTCTCGGTCTCCGTGGAGTCGGAGCTGCTCAGGTCGGTCTGGCTGAACGGCGACATGGGTGGATTCGAGAACATGGCGAGGAAGTGGAGAAGGAACCCGGAATATTGAGCGGTGGCCGGTACCAGAGTGCCGTTGTGGTGCCAACGGGTCCTCGGCGGGGCCAGACGCGGGCTGCGGTGCTGTCTGGAACGGGCGTGAAGGAGGTCCAGTTGATTGCCGCGCGGTTCCGCGGAAAGGAAGAAGGAAGGGGGCGGGGACACTTGCAGGGGGGACACGTGAAGGGGAGGGGCTCCGTGTAAGGGGGTGTGAGTATGCGTGTGATGCTCGTTTAAGAGTTCCAATTCTAAACCGTCAGGACGCTGTAACAAAATCGATATTATAGCAACAATGGTAGATAATCTGACGATAGATGGCGCTATAAAGCTTTCAAACTTTTAACGCTCGCTAGTCAACATTTAATTATAAAAACCAGTGACCATAATTGACCAATAGTGGGAATAGATAAATAGCAATATAAATAGCATAAATAGCTCCTTAAAACCCTATCAAGTACTTACTAGGGTAAGAAAACATGATGTTTACTTATAGAGGGCCCTTATTTTTCTATTTTTATTTGTATATTTTTCCTATCACAGTCTATACCAGTATAATATGTAATTTGTCTAACGTCAGCTCTGTGAGCACTAACATATACAACAGAAAACTGCGCCATCTATGCAATAATGACTAAATTATACATTATCCATAATTTTCTATTTTACAACAAATAGTAAAATTTGCTTTTGTTTATGCTTTGCAGCATACATAGCCACCCCCAGTTTGACTATCCCCATTTTTTAATTTATACCTACATTAATTTTTTCATATTTAATTTACAACCAATACATTTACTTCTTTACCATACTAATACTTTCAATATTCCGTTTCACCTCTTTATTCACAAATTATTAGGAAGTTGTGGGTATAAATGTACCGAATACTACTATAAATGCATTTATAAATATACTGTAATTGTCAAAATTTAACTACATGTCAAAAAAATGCAACACCTTGAAGGTCAGCCACAAAGTGTGTATAAAAAGTCGCTGATAATCATTTGTCAATACTTCATACACGAAGAGGCAGTAGTAACTCTCCCCAGGTCTGCTCGCTCTCCGGATTTAAACCAGATCGGGCATGTGTAGGATATAATGGGTCGCTGCATAAGGCGTTTACCACAAGCAGCAAACACCTTACAGGAACTTCGTCGTCATCTACAGCTAGGCTGGGATGAGATCCCATAAGATGCCAATGATCATTTTATTCAGAACATGCCTCGCAGTGACAGTGCATAAACAATCATGGGGATGTGATATTTTATTGATCAATTTTTACTGATTGTTGGTATTTTTGTTTTCGACTGTTATGATTTACTACTGAAAACTAGTAGTTATGATTTACTACTTGAAACTTGCCAAAATTTTAGCTTTGTACTCAACTCCTTCAAGGTGTTGCATTTTTTTTTTGTCACGCAGTTCAAATATAGAAAAACAGATGGTAGGAAAGAGTGTGCCGCTTTAAAACAGAAACACACATATAGCCGTGTCTCCCATCACATGCCTAACACCCAAAATCATTTCAACATTGGCATCGGTGCGTATTGTAAGCTCATTTTATGCATAGTGTAAGAACCCTATACTAAAACTAAGTTTTGTCGACTACAGTATATGTTAAACACACTATTAAAAACACTATTGTTTTGAATTTGACCATATAAAATGGATTTTTAAAAAAAAAGGCAAACATATAAGTAAATAATTTCACCTTTGTTAAAAGGTTTAACAATAATCTAAATAGACTAATTTCTTATACAATAGGATCATATGTTGTTAACCTTTGTACAGGTTATTCATGTTAACAGACGAAGTGCTAGATTATTTAAGACACTATGACGTCATGAGCAAGTTGCCAATTTTCTGAGCATCAAAATGTAAACAAATTAGTAAGTCACGTAACTTCCAAACAGTACCACTGATACGCAAATAAATGGAAATCCAAAACTTAACCTCAACTGTCAAAAATTAACAGCAATAACAGAACTGATAAATATTCCACGTGCAATTTATACGACAGTGTTACCAACATAATAAGGGAATTCAAGACCTATATATTTATAGCTCGCAATTTTTTTGTAATTTTACACAAAACATGTGTAGTGAGCGTCACTAATTGAGTATGTGTAGTATTTATGTTAATGAATCATGGATATAGTGTGAACATAACGTCAAGAAGCAGTATATTATTCATCACTTATCAATTCCATAGGAGTTGTTTTACTGTACCGAAATAATGGATCTGACTCTGGCTACAAAAAAACTTGCACTTAACTGAGATTCTTGAGTAACCATGAGTGATTCTTTGCTTCAAACATCAAGCTTAAAAATTTATATAAACTATTCGATACGAAATACGAAGTATACACTTAAAATATGCCCTCATAAAGCACAACAGTTTCGTATATTCAACAGCCAAGGAGATTGGAGAATTTTTACTAGATTTACGAAGCTGTGTCAAATTTTAGGATTTTGTAAAAATACAGGCGTAACTAACGGCTTGCGAATCCCCTTAACGCCTTCGATTAAATATCAAAAATTATGTAATAGCTTTGATTCTAATGACATGAAACACAAATTGCAAGTAAAGACCTACATCTGTTAACATAAATAACTAATCCTCGCTTCAAAATATAATATACAGTCCTTCCATTTTGCTTGACAAATTAGAATATTATTGGGGTAATTAAATCTACTCTAACAAATACATATAATGCACCTAATAGACTAGCATAATAACCCCTTTAAAGTAACGACTAATAATAAAGAAGGGTTCCACAGGGATCAACTTTTGATCCCATGTTCTGTGTGTAAATGATTGATTACATTAAGAAAAAGATCAACGAATATGAAATTAAGTCAGTTTACGATTATTCTGTTTCGATCACTTACTTGTGGCGCTAGATTTTGATGCGGATGCGGATAATGCTGATTCGGTACGGACAGAGCGTTTGGCGTATTGGGAAAGCCCCCGTAACCCTGATGAGGTAGGCAACCGGGGAACTGCTGAGCGACTATCTGCGGCGGCGGGTGATACATATTGTGCACGTGACAAGAGTGCATGTGGGGCGGTGCCCCCGGAGGCGCTGAGCACAGCGAGATGTGCGGAGTGTAGTTCCAAATCCCATCATGATTCATCGGAATTGTTACAGGAACCTTCACAATTAACAATAACAATAAAAAACCTACAAAAACAAAAGAACGTAGTATAGTCTTTCTTACCTGATTAATATCCATTACGACAGCGGATTGGTGCGGATGAGCTACTGGTGGAGGGCTTGGTAGAAAAGTCTGATGATGAGTATGAGTGAACTCGTTCCTATCGCGGTAGCGAGGTCTTCTCAACGGGGGACTTCCCTAATCATAAAAAAGAAGCAAACAAAATTAGTACGAAATATTCATCAATTCTCAATTCGATCTATTTGCTTATCTGCTAAGATTCAATTTCATCTTTCCATTCCCGTTGAAATTTCCATCGATGTAGAATGTGGATGTTTTGATTGTTACTGAGGAAATCAAAACAATTTCCAATATGGTTCGAATGCAATTTAAACAGCAACACAAACAATAGAGGCAAGTTAAATATACACATAAAGGTATCACACCAAAACATCAATTAAGGCCGTAAGGTACGTAGTAGAGACACCTAAAATTCGCTAGATGCTCCTAGTAGTAGTACAATTAAAGTTTGTGATATAACCACACCCCCTAATATCTGATTGATTATCAGCGCAGTGAAATGTAAATAAAATATTTAATACGATGCACATAATAAAATATGGTAATTTTAGATCTCGATTTCCTGAGGTTCGTCAGATGATATTACCTGGAAGCATTAGAATAAATATAAATACGGTTCTTTCGTGCAGTATTTCGTAGGACAGTGCAATTCATTGTACGGGGATAAATACCGGGTGTAGAACAATATTTGCTTTGAGATGAATGCAACATTAATACTTTTTTTTTTCATTTTTCTCTATAACTTTAGTAAAGGCATTGATTTTGTATTGTAAAAATAACATGGTCTTGATAAAATGTTACCTTTCGTATATACTATACACCTGTATTTACAATATAATATGTATATGATTTGGCTTACGTGTTGCTAATAAATTCCTTTATTATTATAAATATTTCATATAATAAAATAAATAATTATAGAAATGAAAACGCATTCTTGGGAATCGGCATAGATACTTACAGTTTTAATATCTTTTTTTTTTTGATGTTGAAAACATTCTTTCCAATTTGTATAATAGAAAATATAGACCTAGAAACATTTATTATTACATAAGAAAATATTATAATTATTATTATTATTATTTTTGTTTATTAGCCTATTTAGAAAGTAGGTTGGTTTCAGTAGTGATTTACCACTTCCGCGCCCTTATTATTGCAAGTATTTAACAATTGGCCATTTCCGACATTATCTAATTAAACTATAATCTTGCATAAAGAACCTACATTTAATTTAATCAATATAATCAATCAATAATCAAATCCCCAAAAAGTCAACATCTTCTGTACACGCCATAAGTAAATTTGGAAATCCAATACGTGTCATACACGATTTCTTTTTAATAAAATAATCACTACCTAATTCTGTATCTGCGGCAGCTTTCAAGCACTGTCAACAGTTGAAGTGCTTGTTCTAGTCTGCTTCTCTAAAAAATTATATACAATAATAAAGATATTATTATAATTGCCTAATACTTATGAATTCAGATGTTTCAATTTTCGTATTTTTATTTTTATTATTAATGACTTACACTCATTTTACTAGCTCTGGGCGAACACACTCTTGCTTTAGGCTTAATTTTTGGATGTGAATAATCACGCACAGCACGGCACTAACAGCTCGAAAGAAATACTTCGCAGGTAATGAGACGTATTATCACACATCCCCTTTTAAGTAAATCGCAATTAGTGGGCGGAGTTCCGCATGGGGCGGGCCAATTTAATCTTTTTCAAGAATAACTTCATTGACTTTACAAATATTGAGTTCAAATTTAGATTATGTACAAATTTATTTCATTGTACTGCAAATGTCTCTATGGGACCATATTTTCTTGTGATAGTATTGTGGGCTTTTCATAATCTGATGAATGTTTTCCATTTTCCTTTTGTATTTCACGATCGACTAAATGTATTTTGAAAAAAAAAAAATGAAGGCGGCATGACATAGAATACAGTTAGTGGATTATACTGTAGAAGTTTCAAGTTTCTACTAGTCTTTGGTGGTTAGTTATTCTTGTACTAAGATTGTTTATTCGAACGATTTAATTTATTATAATTACAATTATTGTTAAGTAAATACACACATTTTTCAAAACGTGCCATTCACTCAATCATTTTTAACATTTATATTCGAAAAAAAAAATGTTAAAAATATAAAATCTAGAAGTTTATATATAATCTATCCTTACGGCCTTAAAGTCGACTCCCCAAATATTTGCTCACCATAGACTTACAGGTTGAGCCATCTCCACATACGAATAGTAATTGCTTGTGGGAATTGAGTAGGCGAATGGTTTTATACTTTGATATGAGAATAATGTAACCAAAACCGAATTCATTGAGTTAAATATGCGAACTCGTCAGACAAGTTAGCTCAAGATGCATGTAGCTAGGTTAAAATTCAAGGAAAAACGTGCAAGAGTTAAGGAAGTTTGTTATGAAACATAAGACACAGAGATGTACCACCTACATTACTATTCAATCTAGCATTTGAATAGATTATGAACTCTACCAATTTACTCTAACCCCTTCAATTATATAATAAAACAGCAAAAGATACTTAAATATTTGGAAGAGTAGAAACGACGTGTGAACGCATTTCATATAATTACCCATCTTCTTAATATGCAAACAGATTAGATAATTAAGCACAATAAAACATACATAGTCGGTCCATAGATATAACGATTTGACTAATGATATTTACGAGGATTATCCACCATCTGCTGCGCCAGGTACCCAAAAATTATGCAAATGAGGTAATGAGTCGTATTAGGAGATTTTGGAATTTTCTTAAGTCGAAAATAATTAAGTTTCATTTAAGATAATCCGTCTTTGCAATTTAAATCTCATTATTGTAAAGTAAACAATCAAACATTAAGAGATGACATATGCTTGTAATTGTATTAGTGTTGCATAATGATTTTTGAAATAATAACACCCCTTTTGTTCAATTAACTGATTTCTATGAATCAACATATATAAGGTAATAAATAAAAAAATTTAGTTGAAAGACAAAGTGTAGATGTTTAAATTTGCAAAACAAAGTGAAAGTAATGATGCGATAAAAGGCGATGTCAAGGCAAGAAATCATTGGAGCACAGCAATTAATCCTGAATGTATAAAAAAATTTGAAAAGTGAGAGTTATGGTACTAAAACAAAGACAATTGTTAGAACATCGAAATTAACGGGAGTGTCTTACGGAACAATACAAAAAATAGTTGAAAATGGTATATTTAAAAGAAAAACAAGGAATGACAAGAGACAACTCAAGAAAATTTAGCTAGTTTACTTTGGTTATGCAATTCTCATTTTCCTTATTTGATTTATATTTAATTAATTTTAATTTTTAAAGTAGTTTTTTAGTTGGATACATTCTTATTATTATGTAATTATGTATGTATGTTTTCCTGTGCTTGAGTTTATCACCCATTGGAAAATAAAATATTATAAATATAATATATACAAAACCAGTACTTTTAGCCGATAAGGTACAATTAGAATTAGGAATGCACTAACCACAGTATTTAACTTAAGGTTAATGTAAAACATGTATTTACCTTAAAAATGTAAGTATATATGTATGCATATCAATATATTTTAAAATCGAACTTGAATGTTTTTGTAATAGACGTTTAGTATAACCATCTTTGTGAATACGGCCCTGTGCCCCACCCGGGCTCGAAGAATTGGGTAGAATCCTCGCAAAATCGGATGGAACCAGCGCAGAACGTGTTGCTAACATCGAATAATATGTTGAATAAAGATAGTACAATAAAAAGAAAATAATGGCACCATGATTAGGTCGTCCAACAAACATAGCGTTGCGCCATCTTGTTTGTTTACATTTTTCGCGGTGCTGTTATTTACTTCTATCATGCATGTGTTTCGTATTTTTTCTTTTTTTACATTGATGTTGTTTATAATCATCACAGCTTTCTTGAAGAATATTTAAGAACATTTTGTGGTGTTTTGGGTTAAATATTATTGAATTTAAAATATCGTAGTTCTATTTTTATATTTTCAATACAGTATATAATAAATATTTTTTCCTTCATATTCTTTCATTTTACATGTTATTTATTAAGTTCTTATGAGGAATACGAAAATAATTAGGCCAGCGAATAGTTGTAACCATATCTGATACTTTAATATTCTCTGATATTGCATTCCGCAACTATATTCAATTGCAAAGTAAAAAAATTCGTCAGCCTTTCTTGGCTTTTTTAATTTTTAAATCTTGCCGATGATAATTAAGATATCAACACATAATAAAATATGTTTCGATATTACTCAATTACTATTTTATAGTTTGACAAGCAATTTGTAAAAAAAAAAACCATAATTTACAAAAAAAAAAAAATGGATCTAGACAGCACTGAAAACCGAAACCAGCTTTCATTTTGATATTTGACGTTTTGTTACATGGTAAGGCTGCTCACAGGTGATAATTGATTGTTGATATTGAACATATGATATAAAATGCTACGTAAATTACACATAACCATCGCCATCGAACATTTAAAAACAGAAGGAAATCTTTTTTATTAAAAATGATGTAGGATAAGTTCAAACTTTTGAATTAGCCCTTCTGGGTGGATAGTAGTTTATGACATAACACTTTCTCGCAGCTTAAAGCCAAGCCGATTTTACGAGTACTTTAAACATGTCTTTCCTGAAGTTCGAGTGCTAGTGAATAAGTCAAATCGTTATATCTATGGACAGACCATACAGAGTTTTCCACCTTATTTTGACCACTACTTTATCATGTTATTATTAGAGATACAAAAAAAAGGTACGAATAAAGGTTACCTCTACCGAATAAAAAAATTGACATTCACCAGAATTCCATATAGAGAGTGTGGCCAACAAAACATTGTTTTTTTTTTTAATAGTACACCCTGTATATTTGTGGGGCTATTATACTTACTAAAATATATTGAGTTATTCTGAGTTAGAAAAAGGAGACACTGAAAATGATATACCAAAGTAAAACAATAGCTGATTTTTTGCTAGCTATCAATTTGTAAATTAACATCAGTAATCGAGAAAAAGGGAAATATTCCCCATTTAAATAAAAAATATATATATTTCAACAAATATGCTGCAAGGAGAAGCTGAATGATCTGAATTTACAAACTCATTCTACCCATCCTTTTGTAAATGTTTGCCACCGTATCATTTTTTTTTTTACAAAGAAAAACCTCAATTCAGAGTAAATGATGAACATGTTAATACGTTATGCTACTTTGAAGATGAATTAAATAACTTATTCCATAATTTTAATATAGAAAATTTAGAAAGCAATGGAGGGCGTTAAAGAAAAACCGGTTCCACAACACATCAAATTAGAAAAAAAAATATAACTATAAAGCCTATAAAATATAACCGGTCCAAGAGTTCATTGAATTTCAGAAGAGCAAAAGTTTCACATTAATTCTTCCAATAAATAAATTCAAGTTCAGACAATGATCATAACTTCTTTAACAACATTTTATGAACAGCTGAGTCCACTTTTCATAAAAATCTCTGGAAGAAAGTCAATAGGGTTATGGATTTTTTCTAAAATAATGGCTTTTTTTTATAATGGAAAATTAGCAGCAAATTTTGAATTGCAACTCTACTAGATTGTATTGTACTGGGTTTCTTAAAGAGAACAAACGAATTACGATTCAAATGCTAATATTAACACTTTCAGAGAGAAAATCTAAACGAATGAAAAAATAATTGTATTCTTAATGGCATACAGAACTTAACACAATATCAGTTATACATAGACAACAATGAAGGTCACTTCGAGCAGTTCCTTCAAATTTAAATTAAGTTTTAATCAACCACCTATATTAGATGATTTTGTATGGATTTGTACTAATTAATTTTTTTACGTCTTCAGTCTGTATGACTTGCTAATTATTTAAAATAGTCTGATGTGACATTATATATTCTTAACTTAAAGATGAAATATTAATGGTTATATCAAAATAAAAAATATATACAGAGGCGTCCCATTAAAAAATGCAAATATATATTTTGTTGACGGCATCCTCTAAATATAATTCGATAGAATTAGAGTAAAACACTACAACTTCTATTTTAAATATTGTTTTGCATCTCTAACAGCGAGGGAAACAAGTAGCAATCAAAATAAAATAAATAACCCTGTACCATGATTGAATAAAAGACCAATTTTTCAACAAAAAAAGAAGTCAACTTTTCTACAGCTAAAACATACCTGCATTGTATGATGAGTTGTTGCCGGCTGATGTTGTCTTGGAGATCTCCTCGGTGGGGACGATGGCTGTGCATTTAATTCAATATGGTGACTCGACCTTGACAACCGTCTCCTCTTTCTCGAGGGACTCTCACTCTTGATACTCTCATCACTGGTCTGCCGATAATATTGAGGCGAGTGTTGCTGAAAATGGACGGGGCTAACACGCATCTCTGGAAAAAGAAAATATAACATAATCTTATTAACAGCCAAATCCCTATCACCAATCTTTAACTGTGAAACATCTAACGAAGAGAAGAATGTAAAAAAAAAATTTAAAAAATCTTAAGAATACCATACCTCTACCATGTCTCCGTTGAGAATATTCCATCATATTCCGTTGTATCAAGTTCTCCGCTTGGGGCGAGCCGAGTATCGAGGTGGAATTATCACAAATGCTTATATGCAAGGGGGGTGATATATGCCGGCGGTCGGCTAAATTACTTAGGTGCCTACGATCAGTGCCATGTTGGTAATTTTGACTTACTGTATGTCTCCTTTCAACCGTATTCGAGATGTTCATGTGACGTCTGTCCTGATGTTGGTGACCTGCCATAATCAAGAGAAGAAACAAACTAACAAAACAAAAACAAAAATGAACTCATTGAAAACTGTATCTCCAGTTAGTTTTTTTTGTTGCAAGATAGAAATAGGAATTTGACACATGCATCAAAAACAAAACATATATTTACAACACAATATGTGGAGAGAGTATAACCTAATTCTCATCAAAAAAACACCCAAAAGGAAATACCTGCTGCTTCATTGGGATAATGCAGATGATTATGATTGGTTCTCAAAACAGGGCTGAGTTGTGAAGTTTTGGGATAACCATGTACATAATTGGCTTCCTTTGGGCTATTACTGTTACCAACTGAGCACTCTCTGAAAAAGGTAAATGATGGCAATGCATAATATAAAGGATTATGTAATTGGTGAATTATATAAATACAACTTACCCCCTATTAAAGCCATTGTCAAACTCCCGACTGTAATCTTTGGGATAACGATTAGTCCATTTCTGATGAGCATGTGTATGATTAGGCCGGCCAGGATGATTGCTGCCGTGTCTGGTGAAATTTGATGAGTTCCTACGAGGTTGACCATGGTTGTTTGTATTCATGACTTGAGATACCTGAAAAATAGATTCAACATCAATTCCCATAGAATGTACAGCAATGGAAACTGAACCAACCTTGTGGCATACACAGTCACTATTGAGCAAGAAGTGTGAGTAATTTTATATTTGTAGTACACTATTGATCCAGTAGGAGCATTGCACACTCACAAAACAAAAACAACTACAATTTAAAGTCGGGCATCGACCAGTCCATCGAAGAACGAACTTATTTTAATATTGCACTAGCAAAGAAACGGGTCTCTTTAGGGAAATTCACGCGGAGAAATAGCGTAGAACTTTTCCTTTTGTATTGTGAAATCAGCCACAACTTACACCCTCCTCTCCCAATAACCAACACAAACACAGAACGTGAAGGGTAGGGATCGGCATTCGTCGGTACAAATTCCCATTGTTTAAACTATCATGATTTAAATTGATTCCATTCATTATTCTGTACTATGTATTCATTATTGTTTCTTGGTAAGGATTGTGCTTACTAAGAAATATTACACATAATCGATCCATTGTTGGAAATTAAGAATTATCAAATCTAAATAGTATGTACTTACCTTGACACTTCAGCAAAAGGTTTATTACAAATTTTACTTTAAAATGAAACTTATAATACCAACAGAATTGCTAATTCGCAAATGCAAACACTTCTTACCACTAGAATACTGATTAAATTTAATGATTCTAATATAAGTGGCCGTTTCCATTTGTTTCCATTATCGCTTTAAAATACTGTTACGTGTATTTATTTAGAAGCGATAGGTGAACATTACATGATGGTCAGACATTTGAAAAATCAACTGATTACGAAATTATTATTTCGTAGTTTATAGCTTGTGAGGACATATGCAATTATTCGCTTATATAAGCATTTTTCAAATTCGCGAATATATCTACAAAGATGGTGTATGTATATAGTATAACCACAATAACCTTAAACATACAGGAGCAGAGCAATAATAATTACACTAGTTACACTTTCTTTAATGGAAAGTTAAGATGAAAACTCTTAAATATATTGAACAATTTTAAACAGAAAATAAATAAATTTGAGGCAGGAATTCTGTATAATTAACTCCTTGGCTAAATGTCAATGTAACGTTATAAAAAAATGTCGAATATATACCGTGCTGGAAAGATTATTGTTTAGGTGTAGGTGCCCAGAAAACCTAATGAATTAAATACATATGCCGGGTGTATGAGTAACAACTGATCGATTATAAGATTTATAAATCCTACCGCACCATTTAATTATGGTTGTCCAAAAGATATTAAAAAACAACGTTTATTAGGATTATAAAAGTTGTTTATTGTCATTTAGAAGACTTTATTAAAAAAGTTTATAACATTACACATGTTATATATTGGGAAGCCGTCCTAATGGAACCAAATTTCATGTATATTAAACCGCATATCCCGCGCAGTAGCATTAATATTATTTTCTAGTAATTTTAGGTAGGCGTTCTAGTTTCAGTTGCCGTCAATAAAAAAAGATGATTATTGAAACCAACAAACAACTACTCAAACTTTTAGAAAACATACATACTTCTTTCCCTAATAGTCAAATTTGAATTTTCCGCAATTCTTCTTAGTAACTTCAACTTTAAAACATAAAATTACCTAACATTTTGTATTATAACAATAGTTATGTTAATGCCTTTACGTTGAAATCACTAAAAATGTTGGCGGGAAATTTAAATTTGGCTGTTAGGGTTTCATTTGCCTAAACCCTCAATGTCTACCATAAAATGCTAAGTTATATCAATATTATGAATGTGTGTATAGATTGTACATACAGAAGTGGAAAATCCGGGGACGTAGCTACATCCAGAAAAAAACGAATTTAATTTTTTCACGATCATTTTTAGTTATTTCAATCAATCAAAGCATGAAAGATAACTACCAAATACAATATAATAATAAATATACTAGTATAATATTTGTAACTTCTCATGCACTATAAGAATCGTATAATAATTGCGGGAAATTTAAATTTGGTTAGCAATATTGAAATTTGACAGCGCGATAATGTTATCAGAATACATATGTGATTTGATTTGATTTTATTAAAAAATAGAAATAGCTATACATATCTCGTTACAGAAATTCAAATTCTGCAACCATACTTACAAAATAAACGAAAATTGGTTGGTTAATAGGAAAAAGTATTTACCTACATTTATTTAGTAAACAATAAAGTGTATTATATAACGAATTGAGTAGTAATAAATTTAGAATTGCATGTATCGTAATGAAGTGAAAATATACATATAACTATATGTAACATGTAGCTGTACATTACATACCTACACTTTGTGTCAATTTCCTATTCTTGTATAACTTAGAAAGGTGCATTATAACTGTGTGTAAAAGAAATAAAAACTTAAGTTTTTAAACTGGTTTGAATTTGAACCTGACGCCCTAGCATTTAATGTTTTTTTTTTTTTTTAATGAAACCAATACAACATTTTTTTTCTTTTGCAATTATTACGATTTAGATAATATGGAAAAATAAAATAACCGGCATATGATTTTGTATTTATTATTTATATTATATATATTGCTATATTTAACTTTTATAGGGAGGAATTTCAAAATTGCTTGTCTATGGATGGCTTTATTTTAACTAATTAAATTATTGCTTATATTATAACTTTATCAGCGCAAGAAATACTACATTCAAGTATTGAAGTCGTTCTGTATCATTTATATTCTAACTTCAGATCTCTCGTTTAATAGCTTTCTTTTACCTCTTATGAAATTTACTGATTATATGACGCTAGTTTTCCTAATAATAATATAGAATGTTGTATAGGTACGTAACGCGACATTTAGCAGGTCAATATTAAGCAAGAAATCAATTATTTATGTAAGAAAAGGGGTCAATTAGACCTTCGCCTGTTGGTAGGACATACACGACATAAACCACATTGCTGTCTTCTTTCCAAAAAAAAGTGGCATGTAATACTATAATTACTAATTATACATTTTTAGGGAATCAAATATTTAATAAATATCTCCAATCTAACAAAATAACCACAAAGGTTCCGAAAATGCTTGTATGTAATATAGTTTTGTTTGTTATTTCTTTATACATATGTGAAAGTACGTGATATACATACATAGGTGCATCAGTGGCGTACCTGAAGCTCTTATCGTATGATATATGCCACTCAAGTAATACGAATTCCAAGTATATAATATGATTTTAATTAGCTGTTTACATAAGGTACATACAGTTATTTGCTTACTTTTACATTATCTAGGTATTTATGTACCTACGCTTTTATTTATTCCTTGTATCCCAATAAAATGACAATAAAGCCATCAGGCAGTTAATCCAAGCATACACTTAATAATCCTGATTTCTATTTATAAATGTGTAATGGTTTAGGGCAAAGGTAATCAACCTACTGTTGGCTTTTGCACTTTGTGGGAGGTAAATAGTATTTTTTTCCCCACCTACAACTCTACACTGATTGATTGATTTCACATCGTAACATATTGGCTTCAACTCTGTTTAACCTTCAGTTTCCAATATTCTATAGGTACTACTAATATTATAATCTGGCTGATCATTCTAGATAATATGTTATTATTTACCAATATTCCTAAATAATCTTCAGTTATATATTTTTGTTTGTAGCCTTCGTTATTATTAAATAAAACACTTTGTTTCGTTGTGTGATTTTCGAAACGTTTATTACTTTATTTCGTAAATTTATTTTAGCAAAGCTAGTCTATACTCCATAGAAAAAAAGGCTTTTAATTAATTTATTTTTAAGGTATTCAGTACCGACCTTACATATGGTGGCACAAGTACATTAGAGCTGCTACTTTTTAGTGGAAATACAGTGTCGTCGAATGTGAAAACATTAAGTGGGAAATGGTGCTTTAGTTTCCATCTCACCTCAGCTCGATCGATGAAATTTGATAGCAATTTGATGGTATAACAAGGGGGTTAAATGATAATATCGCCTAGAAATAGAAAGGTTTAAAGGTACATGACGTAATATACGTAAGAAACGAATATTATTAAGTAATCAGCTTTGGTTGCTAGACAACAACCAATGGTAGTCTGATTAATCGTGATAAACGTCACACTTCGGCTTCGCGCAAGCTTTAGTGACGTAATGTTTTTTTTTTTTTTTAATTAGGATGGGTATTTCCTTTTTTTTCTCAATCATTACATGATTATTACAAAACTGAGGATGTGGCGCCTCTGACGCGCTAGTGAAATGCGCAGTTTTAGTTAGATACAATGTTTTTTTACGTTATTTACATATATTTACAAAACGGAAAACATAATTACAGATGTGTAATGGCAGATAATTAGTGAGTTCAAAAGTAGACTAAAAGGAACTTTGTTTTTAATGAAATTCACGTAAATACTAGGTAATCAGTAATAATTGTTTAATACGGTTTCTTATCCGTGAGATGTCCATTTGCATCATATGATCTTGCGTTAATTATTAATGATAAGAAACGGGCGATCTGGTAAACCTATTTATATGCAGTACTAATAAATAATCCCTGTCGTTCATGGTTTAAGTGAGACAGAGACGTATACGGTATATTAGTGTTTCGTCTCCGTTGTTTACAAAAGTATTTTTAGTTTGAGTGGTAGTGGGGTATCGATTGACGCACGCCAGTGACGCAGTAGAATTTGTATTGTTTTTGTGTGTGAAAGGAAGGCGAGAGAGACTAGTGTCAGCAGGGTCCTTCAAATTTTTCATTTCCTCGTAAGCAAATGGAAATTTGTGCGAATTTTGCGTTCTAAAGCACATCTCTGATCTGGTCGACAGCCACGTTTCGGGGTACGCGCATTAAATACCGATTTCCCCGACAAAATCGCCATCGAATGTCCGGACGTGCGTCGGGCATATGCTTTGTTTGTTGTGGTGTTGAAGAGAACGGAGGCGTCGTCCATTTTGCTCGAAACCGTATGTGCGAGTGTAAATAAATAAGCAAAAAAAAACGGGCTCGAAAGGAAAGAGACAGAGAAGATAAGAGGAAGAATGCCTTGCGTGGTTTTGCAACGCAAAATTCCGACTTGGATCTGTGATAAGTAGAAAGCATTTTGTGTTTTTATATTATTACTTACCGTCGACTACTTTGATATAATCAGTGTATAACCGAAATAGCAAAATAATAAATAAATCCGAAAAAAAATTGTAATAACGATAACCGCAAACAAGGACAAGAACTTGTGAAGCTGTGACGTGTATAGTTAAAAATGGCGAAAAAGAAAGTTGATGTTAACAAGAGTATTTACTCTTTACCCCGACCGAGGTGCAATAGTTCAAATACCAAGTATTTTAAAACTATATCTCCGACACCAGCGAAGATTGAACCTAAAACACCTAGTCCCGACGAGAGGTGTTTCCCCTTCGACAAGTCCAAGAACTTCACCAGGACTCCTGGCTGGTCATTATGCTGGATGCAAATTTACTGAGCCACCGTTACCATCGGCTCTTCCTCCTCCACCGAAACACTGGATGCAAGCACCGCATATGACACGATCAACGTTCAAGCCGGAAGTTTCAGAACAATTGAAGCAGTTGGATATTTCCCACCAGTTAAAGGTACTGTTAAAAGTGCAAGCCTGATTCAGACCAATGATAACATACACGAAAAGCTATTTTTAATTTACAAAAACAATAACATACCCGTGATTCTTTTCAAGTCATTAAGTCTATATAATATTAAATATATTATATGTGTGGTATAAACCATTGGTGGTTGATGAGAAAAACAGTAAATTGGATGAAAAAATAAGTTCAAGAATAATGTGAGTATTAAAGAAAATGTTTTTTTGGAATGAATTTTTTAAGTTTTTTCTCTTATTGTTTTTCTCACAACTCTTAAACCGTACATACACCACAATAACGAAAAAAAGAGTTGCGATATTAATACATAGTAAGTTGGGTAGCGAGTGAACACGACAATATAAGCGGAAAACTCTTAAACAAAAAAAAAATCGAAAATTAAGCATGTGTCA
Source organism: Protaetia brevitarsis (assembly GCA_004143645.1). NCBI lineage: Eukaryota > Metazoa > Arthropoda > Insecta > Coleoptera > Scarabaeidae > Protaetia > Protaetia brevitarsis. The sequence continues at coordinate 96,341 of RXPK01000998.1, read as the reverse complement.
AATTATAAAATGGAAATTGTATAGGATCTGGTTTTGATGTATCCAATGGAGAAGTGTTCCATTGTCCTGTTCAGCCGCGCTGTGATATAAAAATGTGTTTCTCCTTTGTTTCTTATTAGACAGAAGAATGCAATTCGAAAAGGGGACACATCCTAGTTTGTAGATGTTAGTTTTAAACAATACAAAAAAAAATCTAATTAAGTCTACATCTAAATGTGATTTCGTTCGTAATGTTAAAATTGTAAGAGTATAATTTGAGTTCATATTATTTCTTTTAAACTGAGCACAAGAGCTCCCTCGTCAAAAATATGAGGAGATGTAATTAATTATCATCATTTGCTCGAGTGGGGAAGTACCCCTCGATAACCTCAAGGATTATCAACAAAGTAACGTTTGCTTCCATGCAATGCAATGCAAAGTGTAATTGTTTCGATCTCTTCGGGTCGCTGGTATCCAGCATGTACTGATTTTTCTGGAGGGATGGAAACGATCTTTATCTAATATTGTTTAAAAGAAAAAAAGTACAAAAACTTATTATTCGTATTTAAAATACAATGCTCAAAATTTGATGGTTCTCGGACAGGATTTTAACTTTTCTTTATACGCCGATCTGTATGGAGTCAGATGTTACTTTGTATAAATTTATATTTGCTGAATCGATTACATATATACATAATATTAAATATATATTAATATAAATGAAACGTCTTTGTGTGAGGCGTGTATTTTTGTTAAATGAAGTACAAATAATATAATCACAAGTACGTTGTAAGGTTTTAGATTTTAAGGAGAGCGGCATTTATATCAGTAAGTATACAGTTCTCCCCAAAACTTCAACATCAATACACCAATAGCGTTTTAGATTACTACACAATCAGTTTCATTATGCACACTTAAAAAAAAAAGAAAAAGAAAAATTGCAGCTTGATCGGCTCGAAATGTATACTTACTTTTCCTATTTTGTAGTCTTTCTGATTTATTATATTTGTAAGCGTTGACATCATTCAATATTTGTGGTTGAGAAGGAATGTCTTCCAAACAATTAATTAACAACAATCGCAGATAGCGGAAACGAATTGTTAAAGAGTCTGAAAATGGATAACACAAAATTGTGGTGATGTGCAATACTTCGAAAAGAAATTTTAATTTTTAAGTGCTGACTTCAATATCATGTTTTTAATTGAAAATAATTTGAACCCTTTAGAACAAATCAGATGTCTTATAAATTCTTCTTTTTTTTCTAGACAATCACATATGCATTTTTTTATTATATTAAAAAAAAATATTCTACTGCCCCCTTTTAAAGAAAAAAAATTAAAAAAAAACAAAAAAAAAACGCACATTATATCTAGAATAGAACCTTTTACTTTTACAAATGTTATACATTTCTATTACTATATTTTTTTTTTATTTGCCTTTAACTGTCGTTAATTAATATTAAAAGGCATCTGATATGGAATAATTGGTTGCGTTTTAGTTTGTAAGTATTTGTTTTTTTTTGGATCTCATGATGCTATTACTACTGCAATTAATATTATCATGTCGTAAAAAGAAAAAAGACATCGCATATATATTTTTTTTAATATATCGTTAATATGTAATGGCAATACGAAATTGTAGTAACAACGTTGTAATAATATTATCATGTTACGCATACAACAACAAAACATCCATCCTTTAAATCTGTGATACCTAATTATCCTGAATAAAATTCCTTTTGATCCTGAAATCCTGAGTATTTTTTCGATCCTTCCTCCCAGTGAAGTCTACCCCTACCCTCCACCCCCCATGTCCCGTTCCACAAATCCCTTACCTTCCTCCCGGGGTTACGCCCCACCAAATATTTCTGAAAAGAAAAAGAGAACTAAAACGACGCTGTCCAAGAAAACTTCGATTTCCCGGCTGAAGAATTGGAAAGTCAAGGTAAGATTTCATTACTTTTCTTATTATCTTGAAACAGGGTGTTTTAAATTAGCAAGCGATTGTCGAAACGCCCATATCATTATTTACGTTAAATTTATACCAACTATTTTTGTGTAAAATTTTTGGGCTCGTCAACTGTAAACACAGCATTACTAGTCTGCATTTTTTTTTTTTTCATTTCACAGTTACTTGTAATGTGAAATATGTAAGATTTAATGTAGCTAAAAGAAAAAACATATTTACGGGTGTTTTTTGTTGTTGCTTTAATTGTTAAATGACGAAATATCATAAAAAAATCACTGCCATAGACTTAAGCCTTGTCAAAAAGCAGTGGTGCCAATCCATATCTACCCATAGCGTTACGTCGCCGAATCTTTTTTTGAAATAATTATAAAATCTTAGATGTCTTCTTGGCCAAAATATCTAATACAAATGTCGTATTTTCGGTCATTTATAGTAAATGACACCTACGATACCCTAATGTTAATAACTGTTCCAAATGTGCAGCAATATTTATAACATTTCGCGTTTAAAGAATACCCGTCCTGCCCAAGATTGTTTGTTATGTATAATAACAAAAGGCAATACATTATACGTACACTTCTCACAGGAAAAATCGGGACACTAGCAATTCAGAATTTTAAAATTTCTTGATTGTAAATGCAACTTTCGGAGGACGTATTCACTTATCATAGCCATAAATCAATTAAATAATTATGTATATTACTGGGATCAAGGTAATGACTAGAAATTTAAAGAGAAAAATAAATATATAGAGAGAAAAAGGTTTATGTATAGAATAAACAAATCGGAGTTTCGGTGGCGGCGTTTCCTTTAGAAATACCAATGAAAAAAAAATACATAACAACAAAAAGAACTCTTGATAGACGGCTTCATTTAGAAATATAAATGTATTTAACTCGTTTGATGTTATGTAGAGATAATTCTTTTTTAAGAAAACATGGGTGAGGGATTTATTATTTAAAATTAATGTTACTCCTTAGTAAATGCTTTGATCTTAGTTACTTACTTGGATTTATGCTCGCTTCGGTAATTAGTTTAGCAATAGATAATATGTCAGTCAGACTCCTCAGTTTTGGGATAATGTGATTTTTACAGATTTTATTGACTTACTATTGAACTATTATTGATGTATTAATTACTATTGTTGTTTAATATTCTTAAATATTGTATTAACTATAAAGTTTCCTTCTATCTATAAAAATACCAAATCCAGGTTTAAGATTTATAAAATTCTTAAACAAAGCAATTAAGTTCGCAAAGAAAATATTTATTTTTATGAACCCTCGTTTATTGTATTTTCAGAAATATATCTTAGCTATCGCCTGTGTAATCTGACGTCGTTGATCTATTTTCTTGAAATATGGCCAATAACTGGGTCTCTTTAAACAAACTGTTTTATGTGACAGGTTTATTAACAATTATTTAAATATTATTGGGATTTATAATACATAACAAACATTGTAAGAAAGCATATTGTTCGTCAATCTCAGTCAGTGCTGAAATATTTATTGTTGAATTTGATACATTTAATATTTTTCGTTGGTACTGCCGAAGTTGTGTTTACAGACCAAAAGCGTTAGCTATATTTTAATAAAATAGGAACGACATTGGATTACACAGGCGATAGTTAAGATATATTCCTTGATAATAACAATAAACGGGGGTTAATAAAATAAATAATTTCTTTGTGAAATTAATTGCTTTAAAAATTTTGTAAATAATCTTAAATGTTTTTTGGTAATTTTTAATAATAGAAAAATATGTTTGTAGTAATACAATATTTAAGAGTACTAAACAACAATAATGAATACATCAATAATAGTGTAATAATCAATGTGAAAATCCATTGTTCAAAAACTCAGGAGGCTGATTGACATATTGTCTATTGCTAAGTATTACTTGCGGGCATAAATCAAACTAAGCATATAATTATATAATTTTAAAATCCCATCCCATATGTTTTCTTAAAAAAAAATTATCTCTGCATAACATCAAACAAGTTAAATACATACATGTGTATTTCTAAATGGTGCCGTCTACTTAAGAGGCCTTTTAGTTGTTACGTATTTTTTTTTGCATTAATATTTCGGTATTTCTAAGGAAACACCGCCACCGAAATTCCAATGTGTTTATTGAATATATAAACCTTTTTCTCTATATACATTTATATTTCTGTTTAAATTTTTAGTCTTTACCTTCGATCGTAATGAAACACACAAAAAAGTGATTTATGGCTTTGATAAGTGCATATATTCTCTGAAAGCTGCATTTACACCCAAAAAAAATTAAAATACACGATTGCTGGTGTCCCGATTTTTTCTGTGAGAAGTGTACATATATCGTAAAATTGTGATTGGATAGACCATACATATATTAAATTTAATAATCTATCTATTGAGCACACTGAATTGAAGCTTGAAAGAATACTTCGAGAATAAGACAGCTGGGATAGGATTATTTGATGAAAGACACGAACAAAGCTGTGGCGTATTTCAGCTATTTGTTATTGCAACGTTTTTAATTAATCAGGTGATTACGTAAATAAGTATGTCAAATTGGCAACATTATTTAAAAATACAACGATTACAAAGAACCCTAAAATGCTAGCTAAAATCATATACATGTAGTATATGTAGGAATCTCAATTTTGAGCAATTCAGAAGCTTGTAGTTGTAGAAAAAAACGTTATTTATACATATATATATTTCGTATGGAAATGTGTTTTGCTTAGTTTATCAAAACCCATCGAAGGACTTTTTAGTAAGCTAAAAAAACACTTGCTTTTCGCACTTAATAGAAAAAAACTTGACAATATAACCATTAGAACGTTAATTGCAAGTAATCGCATAAGGAAACAAGTTTCATGAGACTTAATGCAACTTGGTTGAACCTGAATTCCTCCTGTAAAACGTGTTTTATGACACTATGTAATTTTTTAATATATATTATTTATTAACCATGTTATACCGTTAAAATAGTATTTTATTCAATGACATTGCTTTAATTAGGTGAATTGAAAATGATCAAAACAGCTTGTAGTAATTGAACTAATTCATAGATACTTGGATGCTTATTACAAATGTAATTTAAATTAAAACAACTCTGTTTGTAGTATGTATGTATGCTGTATATCTGTTTATATTTTCTTATATTACCAAGACGTTTTTAAATCTATATATGTCAACCTATAGAATATCTCATTATAGGACAAAAATTTATTTCTTATCATTTATCACTAGAATTACGCATAAACATTTCCTCTGTGTAGTCTCATATTTACACAAATCGACATCGCCTCTACTCCACGGATGATATTTACTTACGCATAAAGCATACGTGACGTGAATCACGCGCATTGTTTTCCTCAACGCAGAAGCCCACCTCGGTATATTTAGAAAGTACAGAATACATTTGGTATATAGGAACGAATACTCAAGGAATTTTTAGGGTACACCTACGGATGATAACGCGTGTATAGCTCACAATGACTCACGATTAAATGTTTTTTTTTCTTAATTTCTCCTTCAGAGAGAAAGCGTCGTTTTCTTATTTTCTGATATATTGAAGATTTAAACTTAATTTTAATCTTAAGGCGGTGTGACATTTTGAATACATATTTTTGATATTCAAGGAATTATATAAGATAAAAAATAATATTTATATACTTAGGTGTCCCGCCGAACTGGATTAAACGTAAATATTTTATGGATATAGAGAAGAGATATTAAATGTATACAGTGTAAAGTAAAACACAAAATTTTCAAGTCTATCCCTAATAACCAAATTTACACTTTCCGGAATTATCTTTAACTACTTTATCTCCACGATATATTCTACCTTCTATTTACTTTCTGCAAAAAAAAATCTTAAGGTTATTTTAAGACGTTTGGAAAGTAGCCAGTTGGGATATGTTTCATGTTCGAGCAAATGGTATTGTGATAAACGGATTTCAAAATGCACACACGGCTATTTTTGAATAAAATACATTTAAATTAAATACATACGCTCCTAATAGTACAGGATGTCACACCTTGGGCTAAAGTTAAGCAAATGTTTATGACTATAGTGGACATCTGTATATATAATTATATGGATTCTTGTTTCACTGCTGTATTAAGCTAACTATTTATCTCTTATTTAAAATATGAATATCTAAAACAAATGCATACACAAACTACGCCGTCTTAACTGAAAGATTGCAACAAAATCATTTTTTACAAAAGCGCGTAAATAACAACCTTGTTATTGCAGATACACCTATAGTAGCTTATATAAACTGATGTTATTTTTCTACGCAGAATTTAAAAATGGAATAATATATACGGTGTTCCAGTTAAAATAACAGAGTAACTACGCATTTTCCTACTTTTGGAACATCTTTTGTATAGTCAAAAGTATTTTTAGGTTATCCAGCATTGAATTCTGTAAAGCTTTTGTATAAAAGACTTTTTCCTAAAATCAAAAATAGAGCTGTAATTAAAGATCCAGTCTTTGGTAGAACATACTGTACACTCCAAATATTTTTTTAAATACTTTCTGTAATATGTTTATGTGTAATTTTATTTTGCAAAATGAATATGATTGATACCGTTTAATTTATCGTCTCTTTAGCATACAGAAAGCCCATCAGGAATTTTATGTTTATATAATAGCTAACGGTCCACGCTATAATTATAATCGAAAAGAACTCTTAAGTGCATAAAAGTCGAACTAAATAATCCGGTTTTACCGTTACCACAGATTAATAATTTATTCTTAATAATCTTGGCCTAATCGCGATAACAGTAAACCTCATCATTTAAATCTAAATCTCACCTGTAAGAACTTATGTAGATGCCCGCGATATCTATCAGGCATATAATTTGAATGCCAAAGTATAGGCATTCCACCTATCCTAAGTTAATTAAACCGCCTTGAAGATAATATTTATTGGCAATTTCTATAAGCAAAATTCAAATGTTGTACAATTTAAAACTTAAAATTACCAAATGCTTTTCCGTTATCAATTTATCATTAAACATAATTGCGGGAAATTTGAAGGCGTTAACTTACTCGGAAAAACGTTGGAATATAATTGGGATTTTTGAAAATACGGTTTATTCGTATTTATTGTTAATACTAGAAAATTCTGGAAATTATAGATTATTAATAAGAATTTTGATAACTCATTTCTGTTTTTTACCTCGGGATTTTTTTTTTTTTTGCACAATAACGTTGATTCATCATTCTCTTTGGGACAAGGCCGAACCCAAGTGTGTTTAATCTTATCGAGGAAAATGTGTTGGTTTGCGGAAATTATTAAACGTAGTTATATATCAACATTATGCCTGCCTATAAGTGCGAAAAGTGTGCATATTCTGCATAAATTATGCTTATCGTCAATTTATTTGAGAGATTCTAGCAATCTTGCATATTATACCCAATAACAACCTTTAATTATAAACATATATGTATGTGATTGAGACTTATACATACTGATATATGTAAGCGCATTTCATATGTGTGGTTTATTAAAGATTAACGAATCGACGTTTTTTTTGGCTTTATTACTTTAATATTTGAGAAAGAGAAAAAAAATTGCTTCAAAATCATAAATTATGTATATGTATGTTATTATCTATATAAGCATCAAATTGATCTTTACATATTTTTAGAATTATCTTTACAATTGTTGTACCTTCTATACTGATGTAAAAGCTATATATATCGTAAATGCAGTAGCCCAAAAACAAATTTAAATTTGTTGCAAAAATAAGCCCAAACCATAATCTACTTAATGATCATAAATTCATTTATATCTCTATGAAAATTCTATTACTATTAAACAAAATAAATAGCACCTTATGTTCTTTATTTTTATTTATAAAAATTTATAGCATGTGATGAGTAGATAAACTAGCTTAAATATGGGTGTTTTTATACTTACGATATGTATAGTTTTAGATATACTATACTGTGGTTTTCGAACTGATTGATATAGAAAATCCCCTATGACGCAGTTTTGCAGTTATCGGTAATTTACATACATATAGCTTATGAATAGCAACAATTACGCAGTACAGTTATTTTATCACATAACATATAAGTATATATGCGATACCTACGCTATACAAACATGTATATATTACATTTTTTATGCATATAAACGTGTAGATACACTGAGATTCAAGGTTAATTTATCGTAACTGGCTTCTAGAACAAATTTAACGAAATTATTGAAATATGAATAATTCATAAAATCCATTATCGACCTGCCATTGATTCCAGAATCAACTCATAGGCCTTATCCAATATGTTGCGTATCTCTCGATAAATTCATCAATAATAAAAATATATAAATAATAATATATTAGGGAAGGACTACGTTGAGACGGTTAAGGCGTTAGTAAAACGGCTGCTACGTTTAGTTACATTATCTGCCGCTTCTATTTGTCCTAATAGCCAAATTTAAATTTCCCGCCACTATTTTTAGTAACTTCAACGTGAAGGCATTAAAATAGCTATCATGTAGTACAAAGTAGTAGGTAATTTTATTTTATTTCAACGTTGAAGTTACTAAGAATAATTGCGGGCAATTTAAATTTGGCTATGTGGGTAAGGTATTCTCTGCACTGCTACCAACCACTACTTACCTGCATAATGACATCAAGAACGCAAAAAATTCGCTCCAATGCTGTTCCCAATGGTTAGGATTTTATATTTTTTTGTATATTTCTACGTCTAAGGTGCAGACACCAGGAATTAATTTTAAGAAAAGGTTAGATCTGTCCACCTATCACCGAAGTGAATTATCCCGTTTTTGTTTCTATTCTTTGCCAAGAGGCGCCAAGTCCACTGCATGATACAAGAAAATAAGATATGCTCATCTGAAAACCAAAACTCGTCTTTTTCGCGTATGGCCCTCAAATACGTCATCACTCGGCTGTCGCCATTGTTGTTGATGTGTTTACCAAATTACTATATTTATTTTAACAAGTTTCAGTTAATTTTAAATCTATTAGAACACTTTATTTAGTTTTTATTTAATGTTTTGTGTCAGCTTGTGCTTGTAGTAGTTTCGATTTACGTGTGTAGTGATTTTAGTTAGGTGTCATAAGTTCGTTTTAGATTTTGTGTGGATAAACGGTTTATAAACGTAGTGGAAATTCTTGAGTGACTTTCATTCCTTTGAGAGAGTAGAATAAAAAGAATTTGTAAAAAAAGAAAAATAAAACACTGCACTCATAATCATTAATTAATTCTTTCCTTTTTTTATCTACATTTTTTTTTATTCCAGCACTGTCTGCATTAATGTTTGTACCAGACTAATAGATATATCATTTGCCATTAAAAAAATATATGAACCACTTACAATTAGTGAAATTTTAGTACATGTAAGTACAAACAAGTATGAAGGTAAGAACTAAAGAAGTATAGTACATGTTCAGTTAAGGTAAAGCTTGTAATTATTAATGCTTTAATTGCTTCATTGCACTAAAATAAGCAAACATGAAATATTACTCTAAAGCCAAAAAGTAGTTTACATCAACAGAATCACTCATCACAAAGCAATAATTCGATTTTGCATTCAATTAAAAATTACATTTAAAAATATGAATTATCTAAAATTTTGTTTCAATGCAAATGTGATTGAAGAAAATGGCAAAAAAAAACAGTTTTATTGATTTTAATAGGATAGATTTAAAAAAAAATGGGAGTTAATTTTCTTTACATTGGTGATATCTATTAAATTATTGGATTGGTAGTACTGCTTGGCCCTCAAATACGTCACACCTAGATGCGCAAGAGCATACCTTATTTTCTTGTATCATGGTCCACTGGAGCATTGCTTTCATACACACGCAAAATAAATATTATAAATTTAAAATATACACAGTAATGGCCGCCATGTACTCATTTCGATGCATACAGAGCCATCTAGTATCCAAAAGATTATATTCAAATAGATATGTAAATTAACAGATAAAAGAGCTCATTTATTTGTAACAATGGTGATTGTCCCTGAATGTTTCGTTCATACAAGTGATATATCGAACATCTTTGGACAAAAAACGATCATAAATCGATAATTTTTTGTATTTTTGAAAATTAATGCTTTCTGCCTGAAGATGCACAATGTACGAGCGAAACATGTAGCAAAAATATGCAAAGTGATCAAAGTCAAGTGTCCCAGGTTGGCAGTAAAAAAATACGTTGGCACCATTGTGCAGTTGGCCCCCTTGTTTTTATTGGTTATGTTTACACACGGATCAAAGTCACGAGTGATAAATGACGCAGTGACAGTTTACAAGCGGGGATGTAGGCACTCCACGAAAATAAATAGTGTAACGAGCGCCGATTTTTAAACTGGCGGTTTCGATAGGCGCCCCTAGATGGCGCTAGCATAGCGTAAGAAAGAATTACGTACGAAGAATGACAGAGGGCAGTACCGGGTCGAAGATTCGTGACTATTCTTCTGAATCTAGAAACACGCCCTAGATGTGTCTGGAAGAATCTCGTAGTTTCGCGCCAAATATAAAATAACGCGTGGGGATTGGCCGGGCAGTCAGTCAGTCGATACGAGTTGAATAGTGCGGAGAACGAGTGGAGATAAATACTAGCGAATTAGTACGTGTGATATAAATATCGGTGCAAATAAATCGTTTACATAAATTAAGACAATAGTAATTAAGTGATTTAATTAATAAGCATTTTTAATAGTAAGTAGTGAGTGATTTTATTTTAGCGTTTATTTTGATCTTATTTAATAGATTTTAAGTAGTTCGTAAGCGTGTTAATAAATCAAGTTAATTTAAATATATTGCCTGTGTATTTTTCTAAACCCCGACAACGTTTTAAGAATAGAAAAACGTTACAATATGGAAAACTTTAGGGGCCTTTTTGATACCAACCTCAGGCGCTTTCAGAACAGAGTTTTTATTCATTCATTTATTTGTGTTTAGGTTATAATTATTTAATTTTATGGTTTTAGGTATTTAAATTGAATCAGAACAAAATCTTATAAAGCTTTTATTATCTGTTAATGTATGAATGCTTATAATGATGGTGTGAAATATTATAAATTACAAAAAATTTAAACTAATAAATGCCCTACTAGAAAATGTGTGAGTTAAATTAAAACGTTATAACGAAAAAAAATCGGAAAATCTAATTCAAGTATGTAATAGACATTTCCACATCGCTACCCGATCAAATATCAACATCAATGTGAAACTAAACTAAAGTATACATTAAAGTATGCGTACTTGATGTGTAATTTGCTTGAATTAGATTTTTCATGTAAGGCTTTTATTGCAGGGAATTACATCATGGGTCTTCCCATACCTCTACCCATGGGCGCTTCAGGGCCGTCGCCACCGGATTTTATTTTTGATCGTTTCATCGACTGAGAGTATCAAACAGGTCGCTTCGCAAGCGGCTGTTAAAGCATTCACCTTGATGATAGCCGGCTCCCATACGCAAGCTTCGAAATTATCGCTGATATCTTCCTTGTTAATATCCACGCCGTACCAACATTGACCCTGGGCATGTTTCTGCCTCAATTTATTTAAAATATTCGTGGCGTCGAAGCCCGCGTTATCGCACAGTTGCCTGGGGATGATCTCCAGGGCTTTGGCAACCGCTCCGATTAGCAGTTGTTCTTTTCCGGCTATCGTTCTCGAGTGATCACGTAGCATTTTCGATAATTCCATCTCTATGGCGCCCCCACCTGCGACTACGGCGTCGTTTTTGATCGCACGGCGCACAATCATGATGGCGTCGTGCAGAGAACGTTCCGTTTCTTCGAGGAACTGTTCTGCGCCACCTCGCAGGATCATGGTGCAAGTTTTAGCTTCAGGACAGCCCGTGAATATGTTGTAACGGTCACCTCCAATCTGTTTTTCCTCAAACAATGTGCATTTGCCTAAGACCGAGTCGTTAAGATCATGTACTGTGGTCATGATGGCGCCGCCACAAGCTTTCATCGTACGTTTGAGATCTTCCTCGGGTACACGGCCAGCACAGAACATATCCCTAGAATAATTAACACTCCTTATTAGGCTCACTTTCATTAATGAATTAAAAGTGGTATTAAAATTTAATTCACAACTTTAGCTTTCATTCACAACAAGAGCCGTTTTACACATACGAGAATTTTTACATAAATCATACCAAAAATTATCTCGAAAATTTTGGTGAGAATTTGCCTAAGAATTTTGTGGCGACACTTTCAAGTCGTTTTACACAGGAATAAGGTTAGTTCCATTTGCACTTCTAAGTTGTAACCTAAATCTAAACAATTATGATCCATATTTTACTGGTTTAACGGTTAACTGCTATTTGTTTAGGATTTCTATGTTTACAACAACAAATATCGTGAAAAATTCCAGTTGAAATTTATTCCTGTGTAAAATGACTTGAAGTATCGCGACAAAATTTCTTAGAAAAATTCTCACCAAAATTATCGAGATAATTTTTGGTATGATTTATGTAAAAATTCTCGTACGTGTAAAACGGCTCTAAGCCATAACGTTCATTCAAACTCAGACATATCCACTTTTAGGAGTTTTGAAAAAAGTCGCAAAAACTTGCGCCTCACAAAATATGATAGTTATAACGGCAAACCTTTTTTTAAGTGATAGCTGATTATATGCTATTTCGACTGAGCTGGTCGTTTAAAAAAAATATATGTTTTTGAACACAAAGTAGCTGTATTTGAAGAAGAAGACACAAATAGTAAAATTGTTTCTTCTTAAAATGGTATATGGTGTATTCGGCTTATACAGTACGTCCAAAAAGTCTGGAAACACCTAAATAACCACGTAATTAATGGTTTTTGTCAAAATACTATTCCCAAAAGTGAAAACTTCGTTACTGATCCCTATTCAAAACCTAAAAGTACGAGGGATCAGAATTAATATATTTGTCTGATCTAAGCAGATCCAAGAAATTTTACGCGTTTGTTTGTATTTTAGAGCATGATTTTTGCGTGTTTGTTTGTTTAGAGCAAGCAAATCCAGATCACAAAGAGGATCCTCTTTCTGCTCGCGGTCCGACGTCCGAGCAATTACGAGCAATTTGTACAACAACCTAATCGCACTAACATCGTGTTGTAAATGTAATCCGATTTATAACTGCATCAAATATGTACGAAATATATAATATAATGATACCAATGTGATTGATGTAAAGAACGATTATTATATTTTAAAAACTTCACTTGGTAGGTACATAAATACTAGTATATGAAATGAAAATTATTTTTACTTTTCCTATTCATAATAGCTGTGACAATCTGACAATAGTAAATAATAAAATTAAGGTTATATTGCAATCGAGCGCGTTTGTTTGTACCATCTTCTTATCCAACTCTGAGACGCTCTCAAGTTACTCTGATGACGTCAGTAGATATTGCTCCAAGCACACAAACAAAAAAAGCTAATATGTATCGTTCAGACTGATTTTTTTCTATCGTGTAGGAATTCGCCAAGTCGTCCAAAGTCAACACTTCATCTTTTTTTTGCATGAATATCTCTTTTTTTATCAAATTATGGCTTTTCAAAATAATATCTGTGTTATTTAGAGAATGACAGCGCCTATCCAAAATAAAGCAAAAACGCTATGTTGCCATTTGAAAAAATAAAAATACATTAGGTTAAAACTTTTTCAAGGTCATTACACAAGTGAGACTATTGTTATTAACCCATTTGTTCCCACTGTACTCATTTACAGCATAGCTTATAATTTCTTCATGTTAGACCAATACCAAACATCAAGCAAATGTATGTTTTGCATTTTTTTTTTTTTTCGAAAGTGCTCGTAGGCACAAATGGTTTTTTTTTAATGTTAACTGACATGTTTTATGATTTTTCTCAAAAACAATAATTACATTGTTATTTTGGTGTTTCCAGGCTTTTCCGACGCACTATGTATGTTTCGAATCAACTGGATCATCATTTTTGCCTCTGAAGATGATCCAGCTGCGTCGAAACATGTAAACAAATAAATCGATTTTAGATTCTTTTTTATCTGTTACAGTCTAAAGTTTCTAATGTACGGAACTTTCTTTATTTTTGTATGGTTTAATTAAAATGTTGAATAAAAATCTTGAAATTACTTGATGTATACTTTATATTATTGTGTCATACAATGATTGAGAGTAAAATTAATTCAAAAAATGATAAATTTCAAGTTATGTCGTAAATACTGCTGTAGTATGGCACCCCGGGTTTCGGAAATTGAAATGTGTATTTTTATTTTTTCCACATCAGCCTTGTCAAAACTATGATAGAGTTTCCACAATTCTTATATTTGTTTATTTTGCTAAGAATTTTGATTTAATTGTTAGTATCATTTTATTTGTTCAGTTGTGTATAGTTAATTTCATTTATTTGTACATTTTGCGTACTCCTGTATATAGTTTATATGCTAGTTTTTCCTTTGCGTTGCGCTGTGCGTTCATCGCACGAAAATGTAAATTTCATATATATGCGAGTGTTACCTTAGAGGCCCGAGCAGTTACCAGATAGACGAGCGCGTGTATGGTCTTGTTTTTGTTGTTTTTGGTTACCGTTTCTGGTAGTCCTTTTTCATTGTAAGATGTAGTTCGTTGGGTTGTATATTTAAAATCGTCCATTTAGTAATTCGTTTATTAATTAGTGTTAGATCGTTGTGCACAATTTACATGTAAGGCTTTTTAATAATATTCGTTTTAGAAGCGAGCGCGTTTAGAGTTTAAATTTTCCGTTTTTTTTGTAGTTATAATTTAATTTTATTTTTATCACCTCGGGGTAGGTGAAGTGAAGCTGTGAGCTTGATTTAAATTTCATTTTTAATTTTGGTTGTTTCTCTACGTTATTTGAATTAAATTTTAGTTTGCTTTGAATTTTTGAAACCACGTGGATTTTTTTGTGGTATAAGAAATTCCTTCTAGAACGAATTCACCATTTTGTTTGCTAAAGGATTTGCATTGTCCTTTTTAAATTGTAGAATCTTATGCAGGTTTGTTTTTTGCCAGAATCTTATATTCATGGTTTTAATTTTTCCTGTAATATGTATCAAATGTTTTTTTTTTCTTTTTAAAAAAATAAATTAAATGATTGTAAATATCATCTTAAATAGTTCTTTTATTTCTGAATCAGCCATTTCAATTTTTGGGGATTTTAAAGAAAGTCAATTTTGCAAACGCCCACTATTAATTTTTAAAAAAATCACTCTGAGATGTAAGAATCTCTGGCGCCCTTTTAATTTCATTTTTGCTGAGCTAGCTGGATTGATTTTGTCATTTTTAATTTCTTTAAACTTGTATGCTTGGACACTCAGTTCACAGCAATACGTTTCGGTCAATAAAAAACTAGCAATTTTTGTGTACGCCTGGTCAGGTACGATTTCATGATTTTAAGTTAATCCTCATTCAATCACAATGAAATTAATTAATGTTCAACACCAGCACACACGCACTAAAATAATTTTCGTATGCTCTTTACCCTTATTCAGCTCGCGTGCGTGCACTTGGTATATACGATTATGAGAAAACAAAGACAATAATTACTGCAACTTTTTCTAATTCTCGGACAGTTATTACAAATTTGCACAGCAACAGGTAAAAATACGACCTAAATCACAAAAGCACTAAAACTTGGAATTGCTGTATGAACGAAAGAACGAGTTTATTTACTCTTATCTAACCTTTCAATTTAAATCGTTCATTTTGGATACTTAGAATATAATACTACAATTTGGTTGAATATGTGCGTTTGACTTCAACTGTCACATATTTTAAAACTCTACTTAAAATGGATTATTTAAGGCTACTTTAATAAAAGCCACTTGAACCTTCTCCAGTTTTATGTTAAATCTTATTTGACCAACACTATTTTAAAAGAATGATTAGTAATTAATCTTTATAACTCACCGATCAGCGAAATACTGTGTAGCAACATCGCCTATAGGTAATTTTGATAGTACAACTTGAGCCCCGGACTCGTGTATCTTCCGTAACTTCTCATACAGTATACTCCATTCTGCATCTACGATTTTCTGATATTCCTTAACGGAATTCACGCGTATCTCAGCATTATCTCTTTCCGCTTTTAATTCCAGTTCGATATTCAACAAAGCGATTTTGCAGTCGTTATAAACCTTAGGGTTGCATCTCAAAACCAGCATAAGAAAAGGTTTTCTTAAATGCAACACCCGCTACCAATAGAGAATCTTCTAAAGCAGCCCCTGGCACCTTCTTAATTCCAATCATATTTAATGGTAGAAGATCGTCCAATAATAGAACGGCATCGACGACCATTTTAGAAAAGAAATCTCTTTGTTGGTGAATTAACTTGGAACTCAGAGCCGTTGCAGCGCATTTCTCTAATAATGCCCTAAATTCAGGTGCATTGTCTTTACTAATTTTAACTTCAAGTTCAGAAATCTTTTCTAGACATAAGGTTAATGATCGACGTACAGCTTTTATAATTATTCTAGGATGCACCCCCTCCTCAACAAAAGGCTTTATCTGCTTCAAAAATTCGCCAGCTAATAATACTACACTTGTCGTACCGTCACCGACCTCTGCATCTTGTGACTTAGCTATATCCACCAATGTTTTAGCTGCTGGATGTACTATATCTAATAGTTTCATGATGGTGGCCCCATCGTTCGAAATCGTAGCCTTTCCGCCTTTGTCGACGATTAATTTATCCATACCCCTAGGACCCAAAGTAGTTCGTACCGAGTCAATGACTTGTTGACAAGCATTGATGTTGGATATAAGTTGCGGTTTGCCCTGCGAGGTGTCCGTGCCTTCTTTGAGGAGGAGAATTTGTGGTTGCTGTGTGAATTAAAACACGATTTTAATATCATGTGGTCAAAACCGGCAAACCCATTTTCGAAAAACTAATTTAGCTAATATGATACATTTAGAGATATGTATATATAATTACTCTTAGGTAATGTTTATTTAAAAGAACTTACCATCATTTTGATAGATTTTTATAGAATTAATTGCAAAAAGAGATTCTCTTAACTTCTAGAAAATTGTGACAAAAACGTGCAAACACTACAATGATATCAGCAACAATTTAGGAATATTTACTTCTTGTGGTTGTCATACCAGTCATTCTTATGTATCTATATTCACATAATAAACAAAAATATAACAACCTGTGAAAAATGTGCATTATTTGCCATAAATTTCTAACATGGAATGTGTTATCAGCGACGATGCACTAATTCAAAAATCGTTAATAGGTAAAAGTGTTAAAATAGTCACAATTGATAAAGAAATACATGAGGGTCTAATCCACGTGATAGACCCGGTATCCAAAACTGTGATTTTATTAAGTGATTCTCAAAAGACGTTAAAAGTATTTATGCCGGACGCAGTTTCATCTTTAGAGATTAAACACGAAGAAAGCAATCTGCCCACCAGGTTTTACAATAACACCTTATTGTTCGACAGTGATATAGAAGAGCGCAAAATACGTCTTAAAAACTGGTTTAAAAAGAATCTAATTGATGTCACAGATGATGGATTTACGTTGAAGATACAAAATTCTTTTCAAATAACACCACCCTATACTATAGATCAATGCGTGTGTGGTAATAAACAAGTTTTGGAAAGAATGATTAGTTTAATTGAACGAATGCCATAAACTTTTTGTTAATTTATAATATTTTTGTAATAAAGATTTCTCTGTGTCCGCATATCTATTCAATTGTGTATTTGTATACAAATTTTATATACCTGGCCACTGCATTTTACTTTGTTCTGATACAAAAGGAGAAATTAAGAAAATTACTTCTAGTGTTCCAAAGTATTACTGGAATTCACAGTGATTATTCGTCACAATATGTTGTGTGCGCTGGCGCTAGTTTGTCCTATGAGTTTGTCCATAATTTGACGTTGACAGTTATCGCTTTAGCCATATCATCTTCAATTTTTAAATGATAATCCGTTTATTTGTGTTTGCAAGTGTTTTTATGGACAAATACCTATGATAATACGGCTATTATCGGCTGGAAAACTCGGACTATGATGTACTACAAGCTGTAGCATGTGTAATAATCCTACACATCATTCTTTAAAGTATATTTTAGCGTTAGTGTGATTTAACCACAGCGGAAGCCGAATAGTAGAAAACCACCACTAATTAGTGCAAGTACAGTGCCATGGCTAAATACACGTTATTTGTTTTATTATTTTTCGCATATATAATCGGGATAAAAACTCACGAAAAGCAATTAACAGTTAATATAGAACCTAGAAAACAAGACTGCTTTTATGAAAAGTTAACTGAGAAACAGACTGTGGAGTTAGATTATCAAGTGATAGACGGCGGTCACGGAGATTTAGATATAACGTTTCAAATATTTGATCCCTTGGGTAGGATACTAATTGCCGATTATAAGAAATCAGGCAATACTCACACAATAACTTCCCAAATGACAGGGGATTTCAAGTTTTGTTTTGACAACACATTTAGTTCCTTTAATACCAAAACAGTTTTCTTCGAGATCATCATAGACAATGACGATGATGATTTCGGAGCAGGTGATAATATGGAGGGTTTAAACCCGGAAGACGTTTATGAATTGAAAATACAGGATATTGAAGAAATTGTCAATCGTGTAAGAGCTGATATGAATAAGATTAGACAATTGCAGGATATTATTAAATCAATAGAAGCAAGGGACAGGAATATTGCAGAAGAGAATTTCTTTAAGGTAACAACGTTTTCATTGGTGCAGATTGTTATCATGATCGTAGTCGGATCAATACAGGTGATTATGTTACGAAGTTTGTTCGATGATAATTCTAGAGTGCATAAGTTGTGGAAAAATTTGGATTCACTCAGATAGTCATATTTCTAATTTTGTTGTGTGTTGTTGCAGTATATGTACATGCACTCTTCTTTTGATATTTATTGATATTGTTTTAGTTAAAGCCAAAGCATAACTTGTTTTTTCGAGTGTGTATAATATAGTAATAGGTGAATAATGTAAATAATTTATATTATGCAATAATAAACTTTTTACATGGTTTATATTTCTTTTTGCGATGCTCGCTTTACAAACTATGGATTTGAATCTAATACATTGATTAATGGGAAATTATACTGTTTTTGGCAAAACAAAATCCATTTCTATATCTAAATCCCACGATTTTCTGAGCACTAAAGGTGACTAAAGTGCTCAAAATAATATTTTAGAATAGAACATACATATAAGGTACAACATGATTAGCCATTGAACTGGTTATAGTTTTAGAACAAAAAATGATTTTTTCCAAAAGAGCTCTGCTTCCCTTGAAAATGGCACTTCTTCGCTAACGTCACTGTCAAAGACAGCCTGGGACAGCTAATAAATTTTACCTGCGGAGTCGCCACCTTTTCGGAGTTCGTCCTAGCCAATAGAAAGCCAAGGTCCGCTCTTGTCAAAACAGTTCTTGACAATCATTTGACCGTTTTAGAGGTTTTTATAACCTATAAACATACTATTCAAGCGAGTTACAGCTGTGACAAAGAACATTTCTACCTCGCAAGCTAGCAAATTTTGAATATTCGCGCGCAATCGCCATCTTTTTTGAGTTCGTCCTAGCTAATCGCTGTTTCTCCTAAGATAATCAAGATTAAATTGATTATGAGATATGTTGGATTGGATATGGCGATTAATCGCCTTCAAAACAAAAATCGGCTTTGCAAATCTGTTTTGAAACAAGTTTGAAACGGTTACAGACTTTTTCATTGTAATATATAGCGATATTTAATATTCATATAACTTTTATGCAATTTTATGAGGCATAACCACAGTATAAACCTTATACATATATACTGTGGCATAACTGTAAAGTCGTAAATTATTTAATGACATTATGCCGTTTTCAATTATAATCGCCTGTATTAAAAGTATAATATTAACAACATTTGGTGTGTGTCAAGTTAGATCAGGCATTATTGCGTGTTAACATTATATTTTTGTATTTAAAATACATACCTACTTTAAAAACGCAGACGTTAATAATTATTATATCTGAAAACGGAGAAATATTCAATAAATAATTTACGATATTGCAGTTAAACCCATCTCTCAAAATTGCGTAATAGATATATAAATATCGAATATCGTTATATGTTAGAATGCAAAAATTTGTTACTGTTTTAAAACATCTATTCTAAAAACCCATCTCAAAACCGATTAACCAGATGGCTTTTGATATCTGGCCATTTCCGCAAGCACTAAACACAACTGAAAGTCGACTTTTGTAGCCAACCGGCTACAGCTGAATCAGCTGGACTCGCTGGACCCTGATTCCGCCATATTATGTCCAGAGAAGGTTCTTTTCTCTCAACACATTGGCGCAATGAATTGCGGTACTTTGTATATCTAATTTATCTAGTGACTTTAACACAACTGATGGTTTAGCGCCATCTACTGAGTTTAATTACTACTAGCAATGAAAGCTATTAAGAGATGGCGCCCTCATTCTTTCATTCACACAATCATTAACCCTGGAATGACGCTCAAGAAAACTTGAGTGAAATAGCGACCAAACACAGAAGAAAATTGATCATGGAGTATAATTTTGGAAAATTTATTAACGAAGTTAACGAAGAATAGTATTACGGACAGTAAAATAAAAGAATTTGTGGTCATAACAATTTAACTTTCCAATAAAGTAGGTGTTGGGTTTGAATAATTAAATTCCACTTATATTCTGTCTTTAATATGATGTATGTTACATGTATTAAACAAACGTGATTACATGATGGTTAAAAGTTGACTCTCTCAGTTTTTGCGGTAAGAACCTGACTCTACGTGTGTATGCAACCAAACGTGCATAAATGAATTGAGGAATAACTACAAACAGTAGGTTTCTTATTTAACTTCTAATGCAATGTTCTCGAGACTATATAATCGAATATAATTTTCTTTTTTTTTTAATGTGCATAGGGATGAAAGCATTTACATACAAAAATCATTACGCTTCTCAGAGAAAAAAAATCACGGAAATAGCGGCCAACTACACAACCAAACAAAATTACGTATATATATTTTCGTATGAAAAGATGTAGGGGAATAAAGATCAATCTTTAAAACTAAATATAATATACAAATTTATATTAATGTACAAATTAAAAATACAACATAATATGTACTTTAATCCCAGTATTTAATTAGTCCATCCCATCCAGCTGAGACCATCTTGCTAGGTTCGTGTGGGTGCCATAAAACGCTTATGCAAACATCTTCATGTGCCTTCCATTTCTTGTACAATTTCGTCGTCTTCCAATCCCACACGTAGCATTTACCGTCCGCATCACCGGACACCAAATAACTCATATCTGGTGAGAAATCTAGCGAACAAGCGTAGCCCGCCACCATATGACCGGTGAAAGTTTTCTTCCGGTTCATTTTAAACCTATTCAGAGCCGAGAAGATCACGATCTTGTTGTCCATACTTTGGCAAGCTAACCATTTTCCGTTGGGTGCCGGCGTCACAGCTGGCATCGAATGCATTGTTGGGTCGGCTATGTATTTCATATCTACTGGTATATCCCTGCAAATAAAAAAGAATGTTATTATTTTATCAAATCCCTGTGAAAAACTTTAAATTGAAAGTATACTACAACTGATTTTCAATACATACCATTCCCAAACACGTAAACTTTTATCGTCCGAGGTAGTAACAAATCTTCGATTATCATCAACGAATGTAATTGAATTAACTGCTCCTAGATGTCTGTCATATTCTTGCACAATATCACCAGATCGTATATCCCACTGCAATAGAAAGAGATTAACTTTAAGAACAATACAATCTTAATAATGATAAACATACGCAAATAATTTTCTTGTCTGATGTCCCGGCAACAAATAGATGTTGTTTATTTCGATCTGGATTAAATTTGACACAATATGGAATTTTTCTGCTTGTAAATCTGGATAGCACTTGACCTGTTTCGGTATCCCATAATTTGATGTACCTGTCATAACCTATAATACAAAACAAATTATGTTAAAGATTTATTGCATGTATAATTTGCAAAAATGTAATATATGGAAATTTACAAACCTGCTGATAAAAATTGTTTTCCAGAATTGTTAAAGTTTATATCTCGAACGGCTTGTCGATGGCCATAGTAAGTTCGAATGCATCTTCTTTCATTGTACACCTCCCAGATCTTTAATAATACCAAAAGTTATGTAAAAAGATAAGCGGCAATTTGAGTAAATCATTTTACTTTGAAATTGAATATTTGAATTGGTAATATCTTTATATAATTTAATTATCATTACATTGTTGTTATATTTCAATATTTATAACTTCAAAAAGATTAAAGTGGCATCAAAATGTTGCAAGAAATAACAAAATAAATAAGGATAAATTAGATCCATTCAATTTTTGATGTTTTAGTTCTTAAGATGAAATCAGCAAAAGAACTAAGTGCTAGTCTAATTACTAAAAAGTCTTATTTATTTCAAAACTTGAAAGTCATTAGATTAAAGACAAAAAAATGACCATACATACAATTGTATCAAAGAAGTGTTTCAAAGTCAAAAATTAAGACTATGTACCACACACATTCTGCAGAATACAATAATTACTTAATAAGCAAAATAAAGTGACTTGCTCAAATTGAATATTATAATCAATAGCGAATTTTTTCAGGAAAATAAAAATAATTCAAATTTTATAAAAACTTTTACTTACCTTAATTCTACAATCCATACTGGCAGATAAAAGCAAATGTGCAGTCCTTGGAAACCATCGTATTGCTGCAATACCTTTGGAATGACCTGACCAGGTATGTATGTGTGCTTTTGGTAGAAAGCATTTCTCTGGTGGCACTTCCGATTTTAAATTAACACCAACATCTTGAGGCGCATGTAGAAACGATCGTCCTTGATAATCCACAGGATCTTTAACTGTAAATTATCAATTAATATAAAAGTAAATTTACTGAATTCAACAAATATGATATGAATAACATACTGTGCAATATTGTTTTCTCTTCAATTGGCTTTTCTTCAACAGGTTTACCGCGCTTGTTACGTTTGGCAACTAATTCCTCTAATTCTGCGGCTTCTTCCTCAGTTGGCTTCATCACCCTTTGTTCATCAATGAAGCCGCCCCAAGGTCCCAAAAACCCTTCGATATCGCTAGGATCATTATTTCTTTTTCGCTTCCTCTTATCTAAGGGTCGCAGTTTTGTAGTTTCAAACACAGTTTTTCCATTAGATTCCTCCAGCAATTCTGATGATCCAACAACTTTGCTTCCTTCGACAGTTTCAGTATCTACTGAAGGATCTAACGCATAACCGAAACTATTGAAGGTACGTCTTTGATTCTCAAATTGAAATTCACTCATATGTGCTGGTTCCACGTAACCAGATAGCATATTTCTATCAGACTGCATTTGACTCGTTTTAAATGGGTTTTGGGGACCAACCATAGGAGCAAATAATTCGTCATACTTAGGATTATATGTGATTTCTTCTGCTCGTGGGTCTATATGTTTCACACACTCTTCTGAGCCCTGGAACGTTATTATTTATAAGGGATTTTGGTGAAGTAATGTTCAACTTACTGTTGGTAAAACAATAGGTGCTGCACATATTTGTAGTTGATTTTTGAAGGAAAATTTTGAGACTGCTGCGTCCGTCGATTCGGGTGGACGTTCTTCGCTTTCATGTTCCTCGTCACTACTACCGTATTGTTGTAAAGCAATCATTTTGCTATTATTTTAAGGCTACATAAAATAAGTAACAGTTTGAAAACAATTATGTTCTTATTTTGAGTGAGATGGAGATGTTTACGAGTTAGGTTATTTTCGATCGTAAAAATTTGACATTGAACAATTTCCTGTCAATATTTTATCTAGTGGTCATTTTACCTACAATTATTTTCTTAAAATTGCTGTTAGGGCAAATTTAATTTTAAACATATTTATCATTCTTCTTAACAATGTAATACAGATATTTTGATTTTTAATAAATTTAATATATAGTTTCAGAATGTTCCATTGTATGTATTATGACCATTATGTCTATTAAATCTTTTTTGACACTTGACACTTAACACGCGGTTTTCTGGTTTTGTTGTAGACTTAAAAAAAATCAGTATACGATTGTTTTTGTTTAATAAGATTGCAAATATGAAAGAGAAGAAAAAGCGCGTTTCAAAGAAAAATAAATCCTCTTGGAGAAAACACGTAGATGTAAAAGATGTCGACGACTTCTTAGAGGACCAGAGATTAGAAGAACGTTTAGGGTTAGGAAATTTGTTACATGGAATTATTTTTTGTTTAATGGAATAATCAATTGTAGGGAACCCTTCTCGGCGTTAAAAGATGAAGAACTTTTCACGGTCACTACAGAGGTGAAGGAAAAGCAATTAAGTAGCAAGGAAAAGAAGAGACTTCGATTGTTAGCACCACCGAAATGTTTTTCAATGTTGCAATCACACACCAAAGTACCAGATCCTATAAAGAAACGGAATCGCGTGCGTTCGAAAAAAGAAAGAATGTGCCCCATTTTGAAAAAGAAAGAGCATGAAAGGAGGTTAAATGGGATATTTAAGCCTAGGGAAATGCAGAGTATGATTGATAGGTACAAGCACAAGGATGAGAAACTACAAGAGAAAGAGCAAGATAAATTTTGTAAAGATATCTGGGATGTCGAAGGTTTTATTCTCCTCTAGTAATGTTTAAGTGGTACTTATAATTATTATTTACAGATCAATTAAACGATGATTGGTTAGAAAAAAATACAAAACGTCATACTTTACGAGGATTGGGCAAGTTAAACAAGATTGTACCCAAGATGAAATCCGACAAACATGTTGCAATTGCGAATGTAGAAATCCCTCATCCAGGAATGTCCTACAATCCAAGTTTTAAAGATCATAATGACTTATTAATGCAAATTGTGGAAAAGGAAACTAAAATAATGAAGCAAGAAGCACATATACAGCGTGTCACAAAAGATATGTTTAGGAGAGTCCCTGCGGAACAAACACAATCTTCTTGGATGATAGAAATGTCGCAAGATTTACCTGAAAATGCCACAGAAACAGATGAGGATCTTGATAATGTTGCTGATGACACTAAACCGTATAAATCTGTAAATGCTGCAGTTGTAAATAAGAAGAAAACTTCAAAACAACGTCGTAAACAAAAAGAGCAGCTAAAACTACGAGAGCAATTATTATTAAAGAAGCTCGAGAAGAAAAAGACTGCTGATTTACATAAATTGAAGGTGATCAAACAGCAAATTGAAAGTCTGGATCGGAAACTAGTCAAGCAAAGGGAACGAAAGGAGAAATTAAAATCCTTTAAGAAAAATGAACCCAAACAACTTGGTAGATTAAAATACGAGGATCCCGATATTGAGTTTAGTATGCCAGAGAATTTAACGGGAAATTTGAGAAATGTTAAGTCGGAAGGCAATTTGTTGGCTGATCGGTTTCACAGCATGCAGAAGAGAAATATACTTCCTGTTACTGTGAGGCATAATAGAAAGAAAACGAAAGTCAGGAAATTTGTTAAACCAGGATTCAAGGATGATTGGAAGAAGACAATTGCTAGTTCAAATATATTTCCAACAAAGTAGGTTTGTATGTTTCTAATAATAAAAGAGTAATGTGAACTGTGTTTGTTTTATTTTATTTCGAAATGCTCAGCTGCAAGTGTAACCCAAATGAATAATTTTAAATTTTCGGCAATTATTTTTTGTTATTTTTGGCAAAAATTTGAAATTACCTATTTATTGTAGGAGCTTCAAGCTTTAAGAATCTATTACTTTTTTAACAAATTCTATTACATATAAATTTAACCTTGTGACAACACTGCTATGTAAACCTTCAAAAAAGTGTCATGTCAAATCACGAGCCATTACCATTTACCAACTTCGCATAAAGTATCACCATATTTGATTGCAGTGGAACTTTGTGGCACAGTTTTTCACCCATAAAAACATGGCTTTCTTGTTTGTAATGCGATTGTGAGCCACTAGCGGGACTGGCAACCCAGTGATTGTTCGAGCTCACTTAACAAACTGTTTTATAAATATCTATGGTGATTCTTACTACTCTGTTCTTACAATCCTCTCCTGTCAAGGTAGCATTTACTATCGCACTTGAGTGTGGTGTAATCTATTAATATATAAACATACAATACAATAGTTTACAAATTCCGAAAGTGGAAGATGTGTTAATAAATTTTCATTGCAACAAATGCACATCCAGAAATTAAAGACATTATCCATTAGGGTTGAATCATCAGGTTAAATTATTATTATTTGAAAGTTGTCTCCATTACTGATCTAATTCGTTGAATTTTTTTATGTATATTCCAGCAGATAATTTTAATTCTGCCACTAGCAGGATAATTCGTGTCTTTAATTTTTTTCGAAACATTTCTTTTAACATCGACTCTACATAAAGTTGATCAACAGTTTCTATCAAAAAGTAAATAAAAGATAAAAAATGAGATAGCCACGTATACGTTTTCCCTTGCAGTCATTACCTTGTTTTCCTGGATTTATTTTTAATCTTTCTAAAAATAGGAAAGCTTCTCTAGTGTTGGCGAGGTTGGTTCAGTTGTGGTTTCAAGCTGGTTTAAAGTTAAGTAAAACGCAAATTAAAATTAATTTGATATTAAATTATTGGCCGCGTTCAGAGTACGTAACTGCTCCCAAACCGTTTGCGAACTGTTGACAATTCGTCTCAAAAACGTACCGCTACATTTGCGTTACATCAGTAACATACAATGGAGCGGTCGCCATTTTGTGTAGCGGAAACCGCTACTGATATGTATTATGTTCGTACGCTGAACACGGCCAATGTAGGTAGTGGTACATACCGCGAATGATCATTTTTTTAAACATCGTATATTTTTGTTGGCAGACTAAATAAATACCTACAACATTTGAAATCAAGCATTGGTCAACCTGAAATTGAATTTGAAAATTTTAAATATATTTTTTCCAGTTAATTTAATTTTTTTTTAATAAAATCGACCTTTAATCCGGAAGTTTTGTTTATTATATTCTCTTAAAATATATTGTAAAGTGTCGAATAGAATTGTGCATTGTATAGTGATATATCTAACGTCTTTTAATTGACTTTTTATTGGACTAATTGCAAATTGTAATAAGATGTTTATACAGCTCGTCTCGTATTTTTTATTCTTCTTAATAAAGTTCATAAACGTTAGCATATTGGTAATACTTTTGCAATAGTAATATATTTCTTTTTAATAAACTGGGTCAAATGGATTATTAACTAAATCGCTTTAGCTATCCATCACCTCGAAATGTATGCCAGTAAGTTAGAGGGCTCGCCCAAAACGTAAACACACAACTCACGACGAAAACGTAACCCTTGGCGCAGATCAATAAATGGAATTGTTATCACCATGCGGTCACTCGCACAGAAACACAGGACAATCAGTCTGAGGGATAAACTCAGAAGCATGACGGCAACAATAACATGGGTGTTCGTAAATAATTCGTAATTTTAGAACTACTTATAAAATACTCTGTTTTAATTTATTATAGTGTTTTAATTTTGAGGTGTGTTGTATTTAAATGTTACATGTCTTATTCACAAACGTGAAGTGAATACAAGTGAAATTATAGTGCAAAAATGACGAAAATTGACGGTATAGGGCTTGGATATTCGTACCATTTACCAACAGCCGGTTGGGGATTGAAAATTAGGAATTCCCTATCGCAGTTTAGCGATTTATTCAGTGAATTTAATAAATATATCGCTCCAGCATATCATCATGATCGGTGCGAAAGGTATTCGATGTGAAATTTCTGTAATCTATTCATATTTCGTAAAATATTGCTAATTTCATTAATTTTATTACCGCTAGATGTTGTTGTGCAGTGATTTGGTGTAAAAATAAATTCCTTTTTGCATCGAAATCCCGAAATGTCGATTATTATTATCGTTTCTTTTCTTTTTGTAGATCAGTGCAAATGCGACTCTATACAATGCATAAACGTGAATTCGTCATGGTTTTCATAGCTTTTTTCGGTTGTTTAGGTCTAGGGATTTTCATCGGAATGGCGGGTAAGTTTAAAAATAAACATTTTTGGGAGTTTAATTAAGACTATACTATATAGGGCCGCCTATAACAAGCACGTCAGAAATGGATGGAAAATCGCTCTTAATGAAAGATAATAAAAGTCACACTATAGGCAACGAAATCGCCTCTGGACCTTTTACGATGAGGTCACCTTCGATGACCACTTATAGCCAACAGATGTGGCTGATAGGCAAGTTAACGACAGACAATTATGACGGTGAGTTTTAATGTTCAACATCTTTTTTCTATAACATACAAGAATGCGGAACTGAATAATTAGATACCTATATTATATTGGCACCAACGTGAATATAGCATCACATTTTAACTACCAAATGCAAATTATGGCGCCAAATTAGAATCAATTCGGGATCTTTGCAGATGAGATTATTGATAAAAGTTTTCAAATCAGCACGTCCATAGAAGGCCTAACGGAAGACCACAAACCCGTAGTTATAATAGACAGTGACCATTCGAGGAACAGAACTAGACACCTCCGATGCGTCAAGGAAGATTGTGACGAATTTATAATTCTACATTTGGGCTTCTTGGACTACACCCATTACATTATAACTGTTAATTTCTACGATCTCGAAGGCTTCCACCAACGTTACAATATAAAGGAGTTGAAATTCTATGTACGTGTTTTATATTGGAAATTACTTCAAAAATTCCATGTTAATTATTTCATTTAATGTTATATTTCATTTTTGCAGTTTAAGACTTACAATCCGGCCTTCACACAAATCGAGATCTGGTTTCGTTTTATTTTTCTGATGGCTACGTTCTTTATTACGGTACGTTTGGAGTTTGTCGGATTGGGTTTATTAAATGGGTATTTTACCTCTTTTTTTGTTTGTTTTTGCAGTGCTGGTTCGCTCACACTTTGAAAAAATACGCCATTTTCGATTGGTCGATTGAGCAGAAATGGATGTCAGTATTGCTACCGTTATTATTATTTTATAACAGTGAGTGTGTATTTATTAAAAAGATATTCGCAGAAAGTAATACTTCATATACATATCCCACTTGGCAAAATAACATGGCTATAACGTCGTCTAAATGTTATCTTGTAACGCGAAATGTTACAAAAATATATACAATGTACCACATGCAGTAACATTTCTACGACTGTTTAATGCCCGCCTAAGCGATGTTACGAAACAATATTTCCCAGTAATGTTAATACGAGGTCTTCGAGTACATTACTTTAACATGACGATTAATGTTGAAGTATAGCTCTACCGTAACATTTCTCATATGTTAAAGAGAAATATTGATACAGTGTGGCAATTAAATGTTCTATAAATATATCTACGCTAATGTTTCTATTAGGATCTTTTATTTACTCCAAAAGTTCTTGCTGCATTATACAAGAAACATGATGTTGAGGTTTATCGAGAGGTTATATTAATTAATATAAAACGGAATCTCAATCAGTCTTATTGAAATTCAATGTTAATATTATAATTTCATGTTACCCTCGATAGATCGGCCCCTCTGTTTATACGAATTTATCTTCACTTACTAAACTTGCAATATTAACATTAAACATTAATGCCAGAAAAATATAATGGATAAGACATTTTTATAATATAACATTATAAGTCTTTTTTTGTATTTATTTTTGCAGATACATTAAAATGGTCAATCATATATCATATAGTTTTATGTAAAAACTAAATAGTAATACTATGAATAATATTATAAATAGCTATTTAAGTAAACGAAATACATTAATAAATACTTTAAAAAGTAAAATGCTGCTTACAGAAGACAATAAAGGCATTTATTGATTAAAAAAAAAGTACATTAAATTCCATTTTAATAAACTTCAGTATTGGAAACAGATTATGGGGCACATAAATTAACATGAATAGAATCTAAACAAAAACTCACAACACATAAGAAAAATGCCCCGAATGCATATTATTCCTTTGAACATTTTGCGGTTTTTCCATCAAATGTTTGTTTTGCATAACGAAACCATTCCATGACAGTTATTTCGTATTCTGTATCTGTGAGTACAATATTTTTTCCAATTAAAAAAAAAAGACCGTCAAAAATAGAGATCAGAAAATCTGGTTATATTTATTGTAAAATTTGTATTTGATCAAGAATTACTATCAATTCTAAGAATGACATTACGTGACATTGCTCATCCTTATAGCACAACAGGTAGGTTTTACTATAACATATATAGGTTATGATATACATAATACATATCTGTCTTTAAAGATCTTCCATGAATTTGAAGGGATCGACATACCTACTTTAGCATTATAAATAAAACTTACCTGATAATGTTGATTCATTATTGACGGGAATTTTTTCTCATCAAAATAATTGCGACGCACAATCCTAAGATGATCCTATCCACGCGCTGTCCAGTCACGATTACCGTATATTGTGAAAGAGGGAGTTCACAGGTTCACGCCAACTCGTGCATGCGCGGTACGAAAAAACTTGTGATGGCAAGCGATACTAACTTTTTACAAGTGCGCAGTGCGCAACCACAACCCCACTAACATGATTATTATAGGCTACAAAAAATGTTAAAAAATTTCATCACCATTATTTACTTTATAGAGAAAATTTGCTCCATTAGTTTTGTGTTTTCAAAATTCTAAATTTGCAGAAACATATATACGTACCTATCTTACACTTTATAAAATGTAAATTTTGTAAATATGGCAATGTTACAACTAAATATTACCTCAACATTTCTGACAACAAAGTCTTTGTTTTTGCAACATTGTTTTAAAATATTTTTTCCTGATTACATTGAAATGTTACTGTAATGGCTTGCAATATTTCTATCATTATTAAATTATTAAATTAATGTTGCTGCAAAATTTCAGTAACATGTTTTTGTTTAACATGGCTGTCTAGTAAATAATGTAATATTATTGGGATATCTGCAACATTACTTGCCAAGTGGGATGTTTAAACCACGACTTGCTTCATAACTTTGACAGTTTGCTTTATACAGCCTGAAAAATCATTCAAATTTACATTGAATTTATGTTACACCAGATTCCGGTAAGTAGCGACATCTGCAGGATATTTGAAAACATGAGAACTACTTTCTTGACACGTCAAAATAATAGCATTGATAAATAATAACACCTTGGTTTATATCAAACCTAAATAGCACAAAACCATATACCCAAATAACTATGTAACCTAAATAACCAGTTAGAAATGAAATACAACTTTAAAAAGCCTAATAGTTTGATTTTTGACGAAACAAACAGATTATTTAGATCTTTTGATAAATATTAACTTCAGTACTTGTCAATATGACATATGTTGACATTTTGCTGTCACAATTTTACCAACCGAAGAGTAAGCATTTCTCCAAAAATGATCCGGTAAGTGGCGCCAGCGATGAACATGTGCAACTTACTCGGTCTGTTCCAACACGCAGTTTGCGTACGGTCGCTGATCACATGAACCAATCGTGCAAAAGATTGGAGTTACTTGATTGGTTCACGTGATCAAGAATCGTACGAAAACTATATGTTGGAACAGACCTATTATTCGACAGACCGTATAAAACAAACCGTCAAAGTCATCAAGCGGTCAACAGTAGCCCCACCATTACGAGATTAGCCCCACCACTTAATATTATCACGAGCCGCCACTGTTAAATATTATTTTAATACAGGGTAGCAGAGTGACGTATAGTAACGTTTAATAGACGTAATATTGACGTCTATTATACGTCATTTTAATGTCACTCTGCTACCTATGATAGTAAATACCATGTTGTAAGTTCTCCCTTCTCGTTTTTACACGAAACGCTTGTGGTATTATAAAATATACTTCTTTATTAACAAAAATACAACGCTACCTTGTTACTTAAATTCTTAATAAAAACACAAGTTCTTATCGTTACAAAAACCAACCTTCTATTATTAAACCGAAAGTCCCTAACTATCCAGCTATTACCAACCTATAAGTAGAATATTGCCAACAATAATATAATTAAAAATAATGGAGGAGGCTTAGCCTCTCCTGACGAGCCGCCACTGATTATAAATGCGATTTATATCTCACATCAATCATACTTTTCTATTTTAGATCCAGTATTTCCTATGACGTTCTTGATAAACTCATGGATCCCAGGGAATGATAGATGCTCTATCTCAAGCTACTTTTCTTTCGGCACTTCTCTTGTTTTGGTTGTGCGTCTATCACGGATTACGGCAGGTTTAATATCAACTTTTAAATGTACTATGCGTCTGTATATACATTTTGTATTGCAGAATGAAAGACGACTATTAACCTTCTATTTTCCGAAATTCTTTGTAGTGGGAATGCTGTGGATTTCAGCAGTAATCATGGCCACGTGGGAGAAATGTAACGAGCTGAAAGATCCCACTTACAACCACGCCGTCGACACGACAAATTATTACGTAAGGAAAATTTGGGTATAATTGAACTCCCCTAGATTTCATATATGTTTGATTTTTAGGCATTGAAAGTGTTCTTTTTCACCTTCGGAGGTATCTACGTGGCGTATTTGTTGCTTTTAGTGTTAAGGGCATATAGTGAACTCCGTTCCATGCCCTTTTTCGGTTAGGAAAAAGGAAATATAATGAGATTGTTAATTTGTTCATGTTTTTCCTTTTAGATATGAGATTAAAATTTTTGACACTTCTTATGTTGGTAGTATTAGCGATTAGTTTGACGATTACGATACTCAGATTCGGTATAGGGGTTTTAGAAGATAATTTCGTTGCACAACTTTCGACCCATTACAATAGTTCAGTTCAGTTTATGTCTTTTTATGTTTGTTAAATTTTTACATATACGCAATGGCGTATGTGTATTCTCCTAACAGCAGAAGTCTCTTAGGTAAACATCATTATTAATTTAATCCTCAGAAATAATTATAAATCTTTCCAGAATCTAGCATCACCAAAGATAATCCCGCCTTCTCCATGATCAACGACTCTGACGAAGAAGTTATTTACGGTTCGGACGAGGAAAGCAGAAGACCTCTCAATAGATCCAGAAATGACGATGACAGCGATTAACACAAGCTTGATGCCAATCGTCGTTTAGAAAAACAATTAAAAAAGTGGAGAAAAAATTAATGTGTTTCGATTTTTGCAGGAACTTGCGTGCGTCAAAGGAAGATAAATTATTATGCTTCCCATAGATGACGTAATAACCTATTGTAATGTGTGTATTTGAGCAAACAAAAAGAAAAAAAAAAAGAAATTTTATTTGGAAAATGGCGATATGTACTATATCATTTGAATTTTGATGTCAAAAGTGTAACTTTTCTGAATTTTTGTATTTTTATAATGTATTGAGATTTAGCTATTTCTTGATCTTATCTGAGAGAAATAAAAAGAAATGAGATTTTGCTTTAGCTACCAACAACACAAGATGAAAATAACCAAGGAAACTGATTTGTACGTCCATATACATCCATTATTAAGTAAATCAATGAACTTTTAAAAACAAATACCAATGATATATGACATTGTATTAAGATGTCAATAATATTAGAAAAAAATTATAGGAAATTGTTAAAAAAAGTGATAAATATAAAATATTGTATGAAATACAATCGTTTCGTGTCTTTTATTGTTATTTATTCCGAATTAAACAATCCTCTCTCTAAAATAGTCTCTTCGAATTTAATGGGCCCGCTAATAACAGATTACATATTGACAATAGTGACATTTATTAACATAAAACCGCTAAACAACTCTTCTAAAGAAAGTAGCTTTTCGCGCTTCCGTCCAGGAACACCCATTTTACAGTACTTCAAAGCGGCGCAGGCGGAAATGTCGCTAAAGGTTGACCACACTAGATTCCACATGACAGACATGTAATAAATTATCATTAAGCTACCGTTCAACCATGCTAAGATGAACTGGTGTTTTCATTGCACTTATTATTGATAAATAAATATTAAACTAGAAAGAAAATTACAGAAGATTTATTTTCGGAAATGTCAAAATACTAAGGTATGTAACAGGTGTGCCAACTTGTACTGTCAACTCCCTAACGGCCGTTTGCACCGTTCGTGATTAAGTTATAATTAAAATTTGATCATAATTAAAGTTTAAATTCCCTTGCACCGACTGCTTAACTAATAATTAAATCCTTAATTCCTGATTATCTTTAATCAGTACCCAAGGTACGAATTAACTCATAATTAAAGTTGGCGCAAGCGTAGTTTCTTTGTTTACATCGTGTTTATAGGCGATTATAGATTATGTTATGTGGTTATTGGTTATAATACAAATATCTGTGACTGTAAATTGAAATAGCTAGCTAATTAAAGTGTTCACTTTGAAGATTAGGACAAGGAATAGCGGCATGCTAGAAGTGTATATTTGGCAGGGTTTTAGAATGTCCAAGGTAAATCAAAAATTAATTCCCGAAATGAACACTAACAATAAATGTATTTGAGGATTACTCGTGGTTTCAGGTGGGAATGATCCGGAGGTATTTTGTAATAGGACAGGATATCTTTTTATAAATTTATTATTTAATTTTTTATGATGCTAATTTAAAAATAATGGATATCGTAGTACGATGGCTAGGGAATACACACTTTAACGATACATTCTTTTCCATAAGCGACAGTGGATATACCTCAAAAACATATTTATTGACCCCACTGTTAAATTCTCAGACAGTTGTGAAAAATCGTTATAATGAAAGCCATATTACAACATGGAATGTCATTGAAAGCATGTTTCTAAGAAGAATGTTTTCCAATACCCATATGGTTGTCGCTGAAAACTGGATATCTTTATGGCAGTAATAGTTGGTACCTCAGTATTGCACAATATTAGCCATAAATGTGGGTGAAAAGGAAATCAATGAAGAAAAATTAAATCAAGAAATTTTAAATGGACAACTTCATGAGATTAATTATGACGCTGTTGATGCTGTACCTGCTGCGACACAGGCATTACTAATTAATGATTATTTCAACAATTTGTAATTCATTGCTATATAGAAATTAACTTTTGAACTTTTTTTTTTGTATTTGTTTTCTTTGTATAAACGAAATATATTTTATTTACTCTAAATGCATTATCACTTTGATTTTTTTTAAAGAAATATTGTGTATGCAATTATCCATTTATTTATTAAATAAAAGGAACAAAATATATAAGGAAATGATGGTAATAATAAAATAATTCTAACAAGCAATAGCAGAGGTCAAATAAAGTATCAAAAATTGGAGCATTAGCAGAACAAACAAATAGAAGAATTGCATAATGAAAAAACAAAACCTGCATTCACATATTAATTTCCATTTTAAAACTACTCAACTTTTTTATTACAATATCTAATTCTGTAGCAATTTGCTTCAGCTTAAATTCCAATAACTTTCAAATGCCGCTTAAAATCGCGCATTCGCATAACGGCAATTTTCATTATGATGGAACAGTGTTCCCAATAGAAATACGACTTTTGACTAAAAACTAAACTTAACGCACTACCAACCTATATTTCTGTCAAAAACTTTTTAATTAACTAATCATTAATTAAATTTGTTCGGTGCAATCCAATTCATATTTAATTCGTAATTAAATTTAATCTTTAATTAGTTAATTAAAATGTTAATCATAGACGGTGCAAACGGCCGTATGTATCACACGGCCAGAAACTCTTTTGCGAGTACTCATACTCGCAAAACTGTAGTTTCTGGCCTAGTGACATAAATAACTATTTTTCCCCGCCTCAATTGTCAACGTAAACTCACCATTACCTGTCAACTGATGTACCGGTAGGTTTAAAGCCATTTTTCTTATTTAACAGTTACTTCCAATGTAAAATATACATAAAATCCTTTAAATTAGTTAATACAAAAACAGATTTATCGGTATTGACGAAAAATAATCTTGAAAAAATGTACTTTGACATAAGACTAATGCTTGAGTTGAGTTGTCAAAACGCAGTGGTACCAATCCACATCTATTGACTGTATTAATTATTAAATTAGATAAGATTTTCTGAATATTTTTCTTGGACAAAAAATTTAATGCGATATCGTGTGTTAGGTAATTTATAGCGCACGAATTCTTCTTGAATCTGAATTCTCGCGTTATAAATGACACCTACAGCATTCTAATGTAAATAAATATTTATTTTAATAATGAATAAAATAAAAAAAAATATAACATGGAATTACCAATTATCCAGTATTAATTATTTCTTACTATAAATAAATTTTGTCCAATGCTGATAGGAGGGATTATAATTTTAGTAGTTTGGCAGATTCTATTCTGTTACTAAAACGTTACTGAAATACGGGAGCTCGTATATTTTACGACGATTAACAGTTTATCTAATGAGATTGCTTCACTGCCAGTATTTGCATATAAATGTTGCTGCAATGTTTACCGTGTCTTGGTTATAAAAGAAAAAGCTCTTCATATTTTAGTTTTACAACATTCATAAAACCTAAGGAAAGGAAAACAATGTGTCAGTCCTAGATCATATACATTTTATTTTTATACTTGTAAATTTGTAAATAAGATGTTATAATTTTGGAATTGTTTGGAATAATCAGAGTAGAGTGTGCTTATTTTCTTTAAATGCGAAAATGAGGGCACAAGGATTGATGATGGACAGAAAGTACATGTAAGATATTAGGTATGTACGTACAGACTTAGAGAGTGATTTTGAATGACTGACGATAGTTTGAATTTCCCGCCTTGTTAAACTTTTGTCGGTTGGTTTGCTGTTATGGTCCTTGCCAGTGAAGTCTTAAATATATGTGTATAGAGGACAAAATATTGATTATAAATCTTAAAAAGAATGATTTTTATATTGTTTTTCGACACAGAACATAAACATAAATATGATACACATAAAGATAAATATGGTTTTAATTTTTACCGTAAGAAAGATATGAGTTGCAGTTCATTTTGAATTACAATAGTTATTAATTTACGCGCGATGTTATACTATAATACCATACTTCATTACTATAAATAATAAATATTTATTGTGTGTGGCTACTTTTGTCTGCATAAATAAATACAAAGCGTTATCATAAGCGTCCCATTAAATCATGGGAATCCCAACATTCCTTATTCTGTACTTAAATGTGTGTGCGTACGTGTATTTATCGGTATTTTGCAATGATGGGACCGTGGCCTCGTGGCTCTTTAAGAGGAGCCGTCAGTGATGAAAAATGTCACGAGCCGCCACTGACAGAAAATTAATATTGCCACTATCAACATGCAAATAAACGCTCTATAATTCACAGCGGTAAATTTAAACCATCATCAATCATTCAAAATCATTCTGTATATATTTGCCAGTTAGCAATACGGAAGTAAATCATGTTCATACGCTATTTAGAGCTATAAATACTTTTCTTTATTTATCATCAATCAAGTCGTGTGAAGTATTTAAGGCAAAATTAGTATTATATGTCATATTCAATTCAATTTTATTTATATCTATTATTTTAACCAACACCTGCTTGATGACAGCTTTATACGGCCTGTCGAATCATGAATTACACGTGTTCACCGCTGGCGCCACTGACCGGACTTTTTTGGGAAAATTGCTTTCCCTTCGGTTGGAGGATTGTGACAGCAAAATGACAATCTGATTTAAATAAATGTCACATTGACCAGTACTAAAGTTAAAATACTCAAAATTATTTTAAAGAACCTGTTTGCCTCATTAAAAACCGGCCTATTAAGGTTTTTAAGGTTGTATTTCACATCTTACTAGTTATTTCAGTTGTATACTTATTTGGTTAATAATTTTGTACTATTTAGTTTTGATATAAACCAGCTGTGTCCTCCATTACTATCATTTTGACGTGTCAAGAAAGTAGTTCTCATGTTCTCAAACGTCATGCAGATGTCGCTACTTACCGGAATCTGGTGTAACATTCAATTCAATGTAAATTTGAATGATTAGACAGGCCGTATAAAGCAAACTGTCTAAGTTATCAAGCATTTTTGTGATTTTAACAATTAAACAATATCTTCATTTTTTTAGTATATACTTTTATTCATTACAGAGATAAAGTGTAACAATTATAAACATATAATATATTTATATATAATATATATACACATATTTACAAATATCTTATGTAATTCATCTTATAGTACAGACGTGCCAACATATAGAAAATCGAAAACGACATATATATGGATATATATAGATCGCTTCCTGCTTTTCTATAAATCACATAATTCCAAACTATGTTATATTTTTAAAAACGATTTATGTCAGATTCCGTTTTTGTTTTTTTTGATTGTCTTCTAATTATTTGATTGATGGTATTACTATAAACATATGAACATATAAGAGCTGTTATGTATATTTATGTCTACAAACTATTGTTTCTGTTCATTTCTCAAAAAAAACAAAAAAATTGTGATGATACATGTATTATTGTTTATACCCATATACCTTATTTATATTCACACTTCCGTCAGATGAAGTTCTAAGAATAATAACGTTATACAACTGAAAGTTTTGTGTTGGCAACAGTTCTATTGCCATACTTACGGATTTATGTACGTACTTATTTTATTTTACTTTTGCAATAACAACACTGTTCGAAATCCGCTTTAAACAACGTTTATCGTTCGAAGAAACATTACAACATTTAAAAATATCGTTTGTAACACGACTGACTGTTATATGACGGTACAAACTTTTCATGGATTTTCCCCCAAACTTACATCATTATTTTTATGCAAATTGGAGGTTATGTTTTAGGTTGTTCCTTCGCATATTTTGTGCTTTTTTATATTTTATCGAATCATTCTGACAGAAGTAAGTTATATTTGTAACGATCTTCGAAACTTCGGTGGATTTAGGATATTGACGCATCAGATACAGTAACAACAACTTAATATTGAGACGAAATATTTTCGGTTCAGAAATTTAGTAACTCTTTGAAATTGCGCAAGTTGTGCGGATTGGATGGTTTCAAGGTATCACAATTATCACATCTAAATTTTTATATATCATACAAATACGTAATATCATTCACATTTATGTTAACCTTTTTGGATATTTTTTTTTCTTATATAGTTTATAATGATGATTAATACGATTGAAGGATTAATATTATGCGACAGTACAATATATCATGTTATTACATCTTCCGTGAAACATTTTCTTTTAAATTATCTTCACTATACGAATTTAATATACATATATTTTATTTTTACAAACTATTAAATTCGTTATTGTTATTATTATGGTTTATGATAGGTATATTAATTGATAGTTGCGGAAATATTTGAAAGTACATGAAAAATCTGGATTTATATTGAGGAGTAAATTAAATTTCTAATTATTTACAAAAAATTATCAAGATCATATCAAATATTTATTAAGAAGTAGATCACTGACGTAAAATGACGTTTAATAGACGTGATATTGACGTCTATTAAACGTGACTCTTTGACGTCTTGGAGATTATATAATCATTTTTCTTTGGTGACATTAGTATTATACATATTGCTTTTTCTTTTCTTTCGTATTCTAAAAAGTGAATGAATAAAAAATATATATAACACAAATTTCGAAGAGATTTAGAGGTTTCCAAAGGCACTACGCACTACTGATGTGGTCGAAATGGTCTCATCATTGCAAATAACGTGTCTTCGTTCGGTTCTGAATCAAAAATCTTAACGTTAAAATGCCGTGTCATGCTTCGTTTCGGGTTATATAGAACTGTAACAATTAATTAATTCTATCCACTTGTGAGGTAAATTTTGACATTGCCAATGTAACTTTTCGATGTAGGCTTTCCTACGCTGTTTATATTTTCTGTTTCTTCTACATTTAAAGGTAAATTTACGGTAGGACTCGTATCTGCATATCTGTAATGCCTGTAAAGTTATCTTCCAGATCTGTAAGCATCTAAAACCAATTATAGATAACTCTATCTACTTGTACACCCTCGAACATCCTGGAAGAATATTTTATACTATAAAATATATAAATAAAGATTTAGATTCACAAAAAGGAAAGAATGTGAACTCAATTGTTGTAAAGCACTTGCAAATATATGTATCAGTTAATCAAACATTATTTTACTAGAATCGTGTTGTTTTTATTTCCATAAGTTTGCAATAAGATCATAATAAAAAACGCATAAGTCTGTGGATTTTCCTAATCTATTTTCCTCTTCCTTTAAAATATAAATTACTCCACACATTTGAAAATTCCCGGCAACAGCCTCACAAGATGGCAGCTAGGTTTGAGGTCATTGAAAACGGGCCACAAAAGAACAAAGGATTTTGCTATAGTGTGGCTACGTATCCCTCACCTCTATCTATATATTTATCCTTGTCTATGCTGACAGGTAGTGTCAATCATTTCGTAACGTCATTCGATAATAAATATTAATATGTATATTTAGGTTAGTTTCTATATCTTCCATTTTTTTTTGTATTTGCAACAACCATAATTTTCAATATACCTACAATAAAAGAATAAAATTTCACTATCCGAACTTCTCTATCCGTTCTTATAACATATTTTAAACAGAATATTCACAGTTTCGTTCTAAAAATATCGAAATTCATTCATTTACAATCAACTTAATTCCACATTTGCCTCCTATTCCACTAAACATCTTACTGGTATTTCGTGACGTAAACGCGTTTCCCGTTCTGTTTCGCGTCTCTGTCTCTGTCTTTTACGCCTATTTCCGAGTCGAAATACAAGAGATTGGAGGTGAATTTAGTTTGAGAACAAAAAAAAAA
This sequence comes from Protaetia brevitarsis, assembly GCA_004143645.1. NCBI lineage: Eukaryota > Metazoa > Arthropoda > Insecta > Coleoptera > Scarabaeidae > Protaetia > Protaetia brevitarsis. The sequence goes on along the minus strand of RXPK01000998.1, from coordinate 55,576 downwards.
AACGATTGTATGCGATTCGTTTTTTCCCTCTCATCTGTTATGTTATTATTTTCGCCCAGAATCTCGATCGCAACGGTTAAAGAGCGGTAAAACTACCCTCCGTAGTAGTTTTTATTTTCTGGCTGGGCCGTACCGATTTTCGACCGATTGTGCTTCTTGACGCGTCCGAGAATCAATTGCTCATTTTGGGCTTGACGATGATGATGAGGTGGAACTGTTCGGTGGGGTGTGGTGTTCTCTGTTTAGGGAATTCATCAGCTCTTCGTTTTCCCGCCGAACTGTAACAAGGAAAATAATTGGTTAATTAAAAACAGATTCATAATGATCGCGTTATTTGTTTTGTAGGTTTATGAACGACTTATACTTTGACATGATTGACACAAATAAATGGATAGGTACTACACTAAGAAATGTGTCCTTCGTGGGTTAAATATTTTGGAATTTAGGAAGGTAAACAATAGAAAGATCTCAGACAAGCTGAAGAAACATCCAATGATGAGAATATAACATTAAAAGTGAAATAAACATTTAAAATAACAAATAATAAGTTATCTTTAGAAAAATTATCAATTAAATAAAATAAGGAAATGACAAAAGTACTCCAAATTGTGGCACTGGTAATACTGCAAACTTATTCTAGACCCCTCACCATAAACTGTACTAAACTGGACGTACTGCTGTGAACTGTTTGAATTAAATGAAATTGCAAAATTAATTTAACAAATGACAAAGAAAAATAAAATTTGCTAGCTCAACGGATAAAAATTAAAAGGGACGCAAAAGAACTATTAAACTCAGAGTTACCCTCGCGAATTAAAACTTGAATGTAACCACGAAAAGTAAATTGTGAGTGAATGAAATATGACTTTCTTAATTACCCGAAAAATAGAAAAGGTTTAATTAAAAATAAAAGAACAGAATTTTTAACCCAAAAATGCTAATTAACAATCAATTTTATTTTCAAAAAAGGGTTAAATTACAGATAGTGCAGAAAAAAAACCGTGAACTGAAGGTTCTGGCCTAAAATAAAAACTGCACTTGAATCTAAATTAATATAGGGCAATACTATTTCCTATGCAACGTAAAAGATTAGTTTGTTCAGGAAGATTCTTAAAAATTTTGCAATTTCTATCCACGTGGTTTCAAATTAAAATATATTAAGCGTGGACAATTATAAGAAATTTACACAAAAGAAAAAACTAAATGCAAGCACAATGCTTCTACTCACCCAAACGAGGTGATTGGTAAAATAAAAATGAATCAGCAAAATAGAAAAACGGAAAAATTTAACTCTTTAAACTATAATGAGAGAATCAAAACTAAAAAATATCTCCCCGAACAAAAATAATAAATGATCTTATATTTATAATGTGCACATTTCAATATATTAACAATTATTACAAAATAAATTCCGTGATGGACTAAATTTTAAAAGAAACAAAACGAAATTTACAATAATCAAAATGGATTACAAAATGGCAACAATGATTGAAAAATACGTCTACTCACGTTAATAGTCGAACAAGGAACTCCTTGACAAAACTCTACAACTGTTTTTCTTACAAAAATCCCTCTCTCAAAAACGTGCAACGCAGTCGCAAACAAAACGCCAAAATATTGAATAGAAAACGCATTAAACCAACACTCAAACAATAGACAAATAAATGAATGGAATTAATTTAAAAAAAACAACACTTAATTAACTAAATCATACAATTAACTCTTTAACTTAATTTAAACCAAACAAAAGTTATTGTGAAAATTCTCGGTGCATAGAATAACGGCTGAACGGAGTAATCATAACAACAAAACTATGCAACTTAAAATACACTCAGCGGTAACGCGGGTAGACTAACCATAGCAGTACGTTTCAATAGCAAAGCTATCATCATCAGCAGAAACACTGAACTGAACTGAAAGAACAGTGTTTCTGCTGATGATGATAGCTTTGCTATTGAAACGTACGTCCAGTTTAGTGCAGTTTGTGGTGAGGGGTATAGGAGAAGTTTGCAAATAAGGAAATGTTAAAGTTAAAAAGTTGTTTTTTAAAAAAAATCAAAGTACTTCTAATTACATGTCAGGTAAGATAGTTAGTAGCGGGCGCTATCGATAGTTTTAACTATCGGCAACTATCGATAGTTGACTATGTCAAGGAGCACCTTAAGGAAAAGTATACCTTAAAGAAGCACTATGAATATGGCGGTCAATCTCTCATAAATAATAATTAAACAGAATAAAATAAAATAAAAGTTGTAAGTGAAATAAACAAGTGTCGACAGTGGGTTGTGCCAACCACTCCATCGACTACGCGCACTGTCCACTTTTGCAGTTTAAAAATTTCTAATAAGTCCGTTGTAGAACTGAAATCCCAACAACGAAGACAATATCTCATGCACCTAAAAAGAGCAAAGTATATTCTTCTTGAAATATGCTCAGCAAGATTCTACCTTATGACTCTAAGAGCATAACAAGAAGATGTTAAGCTTTTGGACGTCCGCGGTTCATCCCCAAGCCGGCATCCACGACAACTCTCAAAAACTAAACCTCGGAAGAGGGCAAAAGAAGACTGTTATTGATATATATGTTTATGTTAATTTGATGTTTATAAAGTAATAATTTAGTTTTATTAGTGTTAGGATGATCTTATTGGCATCAAACCACCCGCATACTCTAAAAAAATCAGTATTTACTAAATTTTCCAAATCCTCATATAGAGGCATGCCACATAAGAGAAGTAGCGAAAAGAACCATATGCGATTGGTGGGCAACATGTGCCAAGTCGTTAATAAATATTAAAAATAAGGTTGGCCCAGCACCGAGCCCTGCGGTATACCACACACAACTCTGCCAACTTTTGGATTAACAAGGTCGTTACCGACTTTCAACCTCACATATTGACGGCGACGTGTATAGTTAATGATCGAAACCAATCATTAGCTTTGTTTGTTTGTCTGCTTGGAGCAGTACCTACTGACGTCATCAGAGTAACTAGAGAGCGTCTCAGAGTTGGATTTAAAGATGGTACAAACAAACGCGCTCGATTGCAATATAACCTTAATTTTATTATTTACTATTATCAGGTTGTCACAGCTATTATGAATAGAAAAAGTAAAAGTAATTTTTCACATTAATGAAGCTAGACTACAATAAAAATGCATCATATACTAGTATTTATGTACCTACCAAGTGAAGTTTTTAAAATATAATGATCGTTCTTTACATCAATCACATCGTATCGTTATATTATCTATTTAGTGCATATTTGATGCAGTTATAAATCAGATTACATTTACAAACGACATTTTACAACACGGTGTTAGTGCGAGTAGGTTATGTTGCACAAATTGCTCGTAATTGCTCGGACGTCGGACCGCGAGCAGGAAGAGCAACCTCTTTGTGATCTGGATTTGCTTGCTCTAAACAAACAAACACGTACAAATCATGCTCTAAAATACAAACAAACGCCTAAAATTCCTCGGATCTGCTTAGATCAGACAAACAAACAAACCTATTAATTTTACCTCCACAGCTATACCTTTCAAGTTTACAAAGGAGAATAGAGTGGGAAACACAGTCAAAAGTCTTAGAGAGGTCGCAGGATATGGTGGCAGTCAATTATTTATTATTAATATTGTCGAATATATAAGAAATCATTATCAGTATCTGCGGTGGATACTTCAGGCCTGAAGCCATATTGACAACTAGAAAGTAACCCCTCTGCCTCTAAAAGCTTCCTAACTCTTGAATTGAGTGAATTTCTTTCTTTCAGTCAAAAGAGTATACATTCAAATACATTTTCTGTTGCCTCTCTAGGGTAAAATTAAAGCTAAAATCACTAAGCCACTGAACATTTGAACTGTAATATGACTCAAGACGGATTCTTCGCACAGAGAATTGCGGTTAAATCTCGCGTTTCGCAAGTGGATAACCGCGCATCGTTGATGATATTTTGTTTAGAATATTTTGGTATGTTTCACAGACAAAGTTTCATTGGAATACAGAATTAAACATGCCAGTGGTGTCCATAATCGTGAAAACATTTTAGGTTAACCACTATGAATGGTCAGAGCGCCTACATCGATTTGCCATTTATATATTTAAAAAGATTTATTATTTCTTTGTTGACCCTTGTTTTGTAGCAATGCAGTAATTAGCTACATAATTAGTATCATTTTACTATGTGGAATTGATGCCAAACTGTCACCTGCACATGTATATTATTTTTCTATTTGTTTTTTTCACAAATGATTGTAATTAAATATTGCAAACAAAAGGTATTGTCAAATTAATGTTTTTCTGCTAATAAGTGTAATGATTACAGTTATTAGCAGAAACAATACCTTTTACAAAGATTGCAAGCTTTTTACAGTAAGAAATTAACAAATTAATGTCAAATCATTACACTTATTAGCAGAAATACATTAATTTGTTAATTTCTTACTGTAAAAGAGCTTGTAATCTTTATAAAAGGTATTGTTTTTTTATTATTTATTTGTAAAAATAATCTTTAAAAAAATCCTGTTCCTTTGTTTATTGATACCAGATGGCGTATAATTTGTATTATTAAACGTCAAATTACAAGTCCACTGTCAGTGCAACAAACCTGAGAAACTCTAAATCTTGAGTGACAATGATCGCAATTGAAAAAAATACCGTAAAAAAGTATTGTATAATAGTATATTAAAAAACTAGTTTTCAAACAAAAAACAGTTTCATTGCACTGTCATATTCTGCTTTACTAATGCAAGTTGGCTTCGTGCGATAAAAGTAGAAGTTACGAATGACATTTCGTACACTTTATTATCAATCGCTTTGAAGGTGGAAAAAAAAATATATATATTTTAATTATATTATATTATGACAAAGATGAAAGGAATATTACAGTTTTAATTATCAAAACTTCTGGCAGTACTTTCCTTTTAATATTCATTACTAGTGACCTAAAAAGTGAAAATTAATAAATAAAGTAAAGTGTTTCACATCCCGTTTCCTCTTCTGGTGAGAACTTCAAAAGATCTTTGATGAAGTCTGTATAGGAGTGGAGATGACTACGCATCAAAATATAACCAAACAATTTAACAGGGCAAAAAAAAAATCAAAACACTTCTTTATATCGTTTTAATTTGCTCTTGAATTATGCGAACGTTAAAAAAAGTGCACGTAATCCCAAATTTAAAATAGATGCCCAGATCGACAAATCCGAAAATACAAACAACAGAGATATGACTTTGAATTTAAACGGCAACAATAGCCGCTTTTAACGATGAAAGACGTTTGAAACATCCATGTAGCCTTAATAAAAAAAAAATCAATGCTAATCGTTAAGATTTTTATGACAAACAAATGTGGTTAAATCGGCGATTTAATTCGAAAAAAAATAATATGTAGACACTATCGACATTGTTAGCTGTGCTAGACCTTGTCGGCAATAAATATCTTGATGGCCACCGAGGTGCCACATCGATGTCATAAAAATTTGCTTCGGTATTCAGAGAAGTCTTGCAAAACATATTTTCTCTTTACTTCTAATGCTGCTGGGGAATGGTATTTCGTAGAAATACGTACCGATGTTGTAAACAATTTTAAAATCTTGTTTCGATATTGGTCTATTTTGGACATTTGATCGTTTATTTTTGGATTTAGTAGGTTAAGTTTGTGTATGTTTTTTTTGTGAATATAGATCGCACATTATTTCAATTTGAACTTAGGAAGAAGATCTCATGTTCGTACTTTATCTTATATTCATTGGTATTTTCTCACCTTAAAATTTTGGAAAAATTTCTGATAAAATTCATTTGTGGCGCTTATTTTCAAAATACAATTTCTGCAAACAGAAAAAAAAATAGTTTTTGAACACATTAGATTCTTTACGTCGGTCTCTTTCGATTCATACATACATTTCTAGCCGAAACGCATTTACTACCGTTCCAAAGCAGGTTTCAATTTTACCTTTCTTTTCAAACTGCAATATCTACATTATTTTTTTTTCAAATCGCATTTTCTGCATTCTTTTTTTCAAATTGCAATTTCTACGTTATCGTTTTTTCTGGTTCAGTCAAACAATATTAATATCTTTACGTATCAAATAGCATAGCTTTTATGTTATTTTACAAATGCCGTCCGAATCAGTGATATCAGTTATCCGGTAATGTTAACGTTAATAAATATTTTTCATGCCCTGATCGGTGCTGGAGACACTTCCTTGCTCTATGCTTGCTAGGTTAAGGTTTTATTTTACGAGTGTTCAGTCGTGCTAAGTGTTGCTAAGTTGTGCAAAATGTATAATGAACAAAATGCGGATATGAAAGTCAATTATGGTTATTTTTATAAAATATTTTGCTCCTATTTCAATATTGGATTTGGTACGCCAGCTACCTATGTATGCAGTTTTTGTTTTAGGTTGAAACATAAAAACTACAAAGGCACAAGAAGGAAAATAAACCAGTTTTAGCTATTTTGACGGATTTACGTATCCATAAACTAAGAGCAAAACACTTTAATTTATTTATGAAGGAAAATTTGGCAAATTATCTTTCATATTGTTTTGACCTGCAACAGGTACAGCCTTTGCCAAAACTATCCATTGGTGAAGGATACTATATGCGTTAGTTGTCATTTTATAACTTGTGCATCATAGATTTGAAATGCAAGACTCTGTTTTTTATACTTGGAGTTAGGACCAAGCAGGCAGAGAAGCCACGAAAGTAGCAGTAGTAGTCGCTTAAAAAATCTCCAATGGCTGACCATTGGAGATATTTTAAGCGAATTAGAGATACCAGATAACGTAACAAGTTTACGATTTTTTGCCGACGATTGCGCAGGGCAAAATAAAAACTGTTATGTTATACATTCGATGTGTTATTGGTTATACCATGATGCTCCCGAAAACCTTGACAACATAACCGTAATTTTTCCCGTAAGGGGGCATTCTTACATACCTGCAAATCGTATCTTTGGTCAAATAGAGAAAAAATACGGAAAAAGAAGTCAGATTGTGTTAAAAGAGGATTATGAATAAATTCTTAGAGAAGTATGGGAGAAGAGTGGGTGGCTTGGGACATTAAGAAGGTGAGTGGCGCTAACTATAAAAAACTTACTGGAATTAGTAATATGAAAAGAATTTTTATTAAAAAAGGAAATAAATACGAAAAACAAATAAAGTAATTAAAGTGAAAATGGAAGAAAATTACCGAAATGATGACATATCAAAACAGTTTATGACGATAATGAAAAAAGGATCCATCAGCTCTGTGACTGTTGAGAAATTGCCGCTAGAAAACAAAGTAAAACCACTTAAGTTGAAAAACATTGAGACCCTGATGACACTCTATGACGAAGAGTGGAAAAAATGTCGAGAAGTTTATTTTTTACAAAAATCTTGTAGAAAAAAGTGAGGCTGTAAGTAGCTGTCACAATCATGAGACAGAAAATGAAGACTCAGGTGATGATGAAGATAATAATTGCGACTGCTTAAAAGATGACTGCGGAGTAAAACTATAACAGCTCTTGTATTTCTATAAATAAAAAAGTGAAACAAAAATTTTGTTTGTTTTTTTTCTTCAAAATGCAATTTATACTAAATTTTATTTCCAAAATGAAATAAATGTCAGGTTTATTTTCAAAATGCAATTTATTTTTGTATTTTTCTCTGTTTTTTATTATAAATATAATTTTTCAGCAAATTGTTTCGCGAATATTTGTTTTTGACATCTTAATTTTCCTTTTACTCTAAAATGTAAGTTCAAAAAAAAATTGTTTTTACTGAGCCGAGTTTAATTGCAATTTTCTCGAAAAACAATTTTTGTCAGAAATTGCGTTTTGGAAAAAAGCTCCACATTTGTAATTTGAATTTTAAAATATGTTTTTAATCGATTGTATTTAACCAGACAACTAGAACTTCTTGGGCGCAGATTGATTTTTGCAAGAAAATCTAAATTTCTCCATGCAAGAAAATATTTCTCTGCGTGTATTGTCGCGAACACTGCTTGCATTTTTTTCGAGTAAATACACCACTTGTGCCTAAAATGTATACTTAAAACAAACACCCACAAAATAAACAACGAATTAATCTCACAAACATGACGGTTCTCCAAGCACCTAAAACGATGCACATATTCCTATAAATATTGGTAGCGTTCCATGATGGTTTATACGAAAAATGTGTGATTGCGTAAACATTAATCGTGGAAGTGATAAAATAATATGTTGCCCCGTTAAAATTATGGGCGCGAAATCGCAAATCGCGTCACGGAAGCCGTGTATACAGCGGACGAGACGGTTTTTCAGGATTTCGGCACAATAACTGCGAATATATACCGCTTTTATTGCTATCCCACGGGCCTATGAAAATAAATTTTCGAACGGGCACTGACGCAAGAAATGAACAGATGTTTATACGCCAGGATGTGTGTATAATAGTACCCCCTATGTTGGATAGGAATATAGTAAGCGTATATCTATAAGCAGTTTATTAGAAGAGGCATTTCCAGACGATTAAAAACCAATACTGAAGGATTATAGTTCACATGTCTTAATAGACAGATCCGAATTCGAAATAGATATCTATAATGTAAATGTAACCTTCAACTTTCGAAACTGAACCTACTACTCCAAATCCTTACGTCAAAATTTCATTTTGAGCAACTTTTTCCAATACTTTTTTCATTTCATGCATCTAATTTTGCTTTTGCCAATGGATGCTGTTGCTGTGGCTAAGGCTATCGCAATGGTCGATGACAGACGAAGTCAACGTTATGTGCCTAGAATTTTAGCAATATATTGAACAATGGAAGCAAGTTCTCTTCACAGATGAGTCAAGAATCTGACGTGCCGGAGAGCGACTTGCAGTGTGCAACATTATGCAGACGGTGAGTTTTAGTGGAGTTTGTTATAATAATATATAATATTTAATTGTTAAATTAAGATATTCTTATTATTACTAAAATTGTGAAGATTTCCATTGCAGTAACGACTACAAATACACAGATAGCTAACAATAAATGTTTATTCGTGTAATTAAAATAGTATTAAAATGACGCCTAACTAAATATCTAAATAAATAATACAGTGAGAGAACGTTATAGATCTGAAATATGAAGGCAACCATATTGCTTTACTGATTTAACAAAACGAATGGGTTCATGTGAATAACAGCTTTCCTCTATATAGTAGCAAATACATTAAATATATCTATTACAGAACTTGGCGTGAACGTCTGTAATCATGCATATTGGTCATAAAAGACACAACAGTAAGGGTAGAGTTGTCAGAATGCTAGATTAGACCACTAATCGCCAATTAGGCTTTCTTCTAACTGTTTTGGCTACACTTTGTAAATAACTGACGCGTGGCTAGTACATATTTTGGGCTACCTACAAAAAAGTGTTGACTATTATTCTGGGTCAGTTCATGGAAATAAATGCCAGAAGCGCTAAAGCGAGCTACAAGGTGATGTCACCCTTATTACCCAATAATATTGGTGTCCTCAAGGATCTATGCTTGGCCCACGCTTTTCGTTTTTCATTGTTTTTGAATGGCGTTTTTGAATTTCTTTGTGTTTTTTTGGTTGCCTGCTATGCTGATGATATCACCGTAATAATTTCAGAAAATGCAAGTAACATTGAAGTTTTTACAAATTATGCTTCCTATGGTTTTGCGCTAAATTTTAAGAAAACAAAATAATTTTTTTTCCATATCTTGCAAAAAAAGTTGGATACATTTTTATTGTATTAATATTGTTTTTTTTTTTAAATTCTTTGTACCTACAAATAACTATATTTTAGGAGTTTAGTGCAACAACGTAATTAAATAATTTTATTTTTCAAGAAATTCACGAACAAAAAATATAATTGTAAGAATTTTTTACATTATAATATTGCATAATTTTAGCTACATTTTACATTTTGATAATTTTTTAAAAGGAATTTATTATTGTAAGTATTTCTAAAATTATTTTTTTTTAATTTTCAAATTTGCTTACAAAAACTATTTCATATTGTAATTATATTCTATTGTTCATTTTTTTTATTTTAATTTCTTGGTTCTAACTTTTTCATCATAATCCTTTAAAAAAAATGTTAGTCTTCTGTTAAAACCATATCTTTAATTCTAACTTTATAATTCAACTTAATTTATTGCTTTTAGCTGCCTGAAGATGGACAGAGTTAGGCTCGAAACCGGTAACTACTATTATTACATTAAAGAGTATTGCGAGATAGGACCCACCTTTCATTTCTTTATTCTTCTTTCTCTTGGTGAAATATATTTTCCCACCAACTTTATCTGAACATCAAGTCTCAATAAAACTGACAATGAGTTTGAAGTTAAAATTAAACACACTTTCTTCTCTCGGTATGTGTAATAAATAAAGAAGGGAAAGTATGTCATGCCATATTCTAAAAAAGTCTCATCAGTATTTATCTGGTAAGAAGTTTGCAATTGTAACTGATCACAAGCTTTATTGCATTGTAATGCAACGTTGAGCTCAATTTCTATCAGTTTACGATTATAATATCGAATTTGTCAGAACAAACAAAAATGTTGCAGATGCTCTTCCAGGTTATCACTTAGAAATGATTCATGTAACGATCCATTATCTAATTGTTTTATTTTACTTAATTATTTAATTAATTAAATTAAAAAAAAAAACGCCATTTTGCTAATCGTGGTTCTATCTACATTTAAACGAAATAAACAACATGAAACAATAATAATTATTGCTCTCTACACTTACGTGTTTACATATTCCAAAAATAGAATGTGTGAGAAATGAGAAACTTATTGAAAGAAAAGCTTTGTTTACAAACGATTAAAAGAATATCTTACTTTATCGCCTGTAAAACCATGTTAAGCTTTAGCATCTAAAGCTGACGTCTTAAACCGCTTGATTTATGTTGTATCAGATGTGTAAAATAATTACTTTCTTGTTTACTAAACATAACGATAAATGTACTTTTATATATATATATTGTAAGGAAAAAACAAGATAATTATGCGGCAGATTTCAAAAACTGTTATTCTTTATAAAATTCAAATTCGAACAGGATTTTGAGGAAGGATTATTTGCTAAAAAAATATTAGGCGTTCCGTTTTACACAAATATGAATATCTTACAACGTTATTTTTAAAGGATTGTCGCAGTAATGGACATTCAAAAGAAAATATCAAAAAGATGTGATAATGTCAAATCTGTCTTAATAAATTAAACTTTGTATTTCTTTTTTCTGACATGTAGATAGAGTATTGTTATTTTTTTTTTTGATCAAAAATAAATTGTTTTTAAAAGTTATTAGACAAGTGTGTCAGTAATAGATATAAGTAGAGTGGTCGCACGTGTCTGCTTACACGGGGCGCACTCGTTTTACGTTATGCAGAACGTTTAGCCGTAATATATCTTCAAGTTCAAGGCAGTAAAATCACTATGCCTTCTACATCTTTTAGCTACTAATTAAAAATGGCATTTAAAGATTCAGTTTTTGGTGGGATATTTACAAAGGGTACACAAGATATATTACCGAATTTAGTTTCCTTAAAATGTCAAAAACACGTCGTTTCAAAACGTTTGGTATTGCAGAATTGTTTTATAAAATAACTTTTCTGAAGAAAAAACGTGGAAGCATTAAACGTTTTAACGAAATCTTTAAGAAAATAATAACAAGGAACAATAAGCCAGCACTATAACGAAAAAACCAAAAAAAGAATTACTTGGACTTAATCGATATTCGCATATATCGTAATCACTGATAGTTATATCGATAGTGCTCATCACTATTCACAAAAGCATGGAAATTACACCAATCATACTTTATTGAGAGTATGTAATAACGATATTAACCGAATTTAGGGTGTATTTAACAGTAGAAAACGAAAGAATTGAAGGAGATGCCTTCGATATAATATTTTCAACGAGGATTACTAACTACTACGTGTCATTTATTCTCTATTTTACTTTATTCTAACGGGTAGACAAACGGCCATTAGTTATTATTATGGCCCGGAAAGCCCGATTACCAAAGTTGACCACAGCAAGATTCGAACCTGCGACCCGTTTCAATATTCGAAACCCCTTGAGAGCTTGGCTATCAGATTTTATTTATGAAAAACTAAATAATTACAGATCATCCACCTAAAAGATACACAGGGGTACTTATTCTGAGTACTATATGGATTCCATAACAACTGAAATGTTCCTACTCTAACTAAATAATTTAATAACAAAAATATAATACAGTAGTTAGTAGTACTTAGCTATCACAGGAGTACATAAATATAATGCTAAAACCACTCAAGGCTGTCCAATGCATCTACCACTTTTTGAAGAATAGGTGGTTTTTTTTTAAGGCATTTAAAAGCACTGGCGAGTTGAGCACTAGATCCATGAGACTGATAAAAATTATGCTATTCCGTTTAAAATAAGAAACAATCTTTTTGAACACCGTGTATACGAAAAACTGCTATAAAGCTAAACATAGTGTCTCGAATAGATTATGTTCCAAGTTCCTTCAAATTCCTCCCAGATTTTCGGAAATTAATAGAATTGTGGTGGAATTCTATGCATATCTGTAGCGCCTGTAAGATTATCTGTAAGTCTGTAAGTATGTACTATGTACACTTACAGACTTACAAATAATACTATAGACACTACAGATATTCATAGAATTTCACCCTTCGAAATAAAATAGTAAAATAGGTTTCCCAGCATCTTTTTCTCTCATTTGAGGGAGGAAAGTTGTACTTTTCCTCCTTAGGGAGGAAAAGTACAATTTTCCCCCCTAAGGAGGAAAAGTACAACTTTCCTCCCTCAAATGAGAGACTGAAATGAGAGGAAAAGTACAATTTTCCTCCATAGTCCTCCAATTTTCCGTCAATTATCTAAAAATAATAAAGACATACCTGTGAGTGACATGATAGTAGATAGTAGCTTAATCTGTCAAATATTTTTTGAGAACTGTCAAGTTAACGTCGTTTTAAAAGTGTTTAATAATGTGTCAATGTCAGTTACTTTTCCGCCCTAGGGAGGAAAAGTACAACTTTCCTCCCTAGGGCGGAAAAGTAACTGACATTGACATGATGAAACTGTACATCTTATAATATGGGACATTATTGATAGACGACATTAGTACATTCGTCCCAATCTGAGCCCATTTATGACATAATTGTTAAAGTATTAGGTATTAAATCAAATTAAACTATTATTAAACACTTTTATAACGACGCTAATTTGACAGTTCTCAAAAAATATTTGACAGATTAAGCCTACTATCTATCATGTCACTCACAGGTATTATGTCTTTATTATTTTTAGACATTTAATTAATTAAAATTGGACTGGCTGGGAAAAAATAGTATTCAAACCACGTGAGGAAAGTGCTATTGCAGGCCTTGAGTCTTGGCCAATAGAGCGCTTTCTTCCCTTGGTTTGAAATATACTATTGGTTTTAGTTCCTAAGTAGTAAATTCTATTTTTTTTGTTTGTAAAGCATTGAAATGACCAGAGTCTAGTAGACCGAAAATAGATTCAAGAATATCACTTTTCAGAACAAGCTGTTTTCTGCTCGCATTTGAATTTTCCTGAATCCCTGCAATTTATTTTATATCTTTAGAAACTATCCAAAAAACAAAAGCAAGGATATGGGTATTGCTAAGTGAAAGTTTCTGTAGGATTTTTCGTGTGTTGACAACAAGATAACCACTTTTCAAGTTCATAATTCTTATTTCCTTGTTGCAATTGATAGGACATTAATTTAACGCAGTCCTCGCTATCCAAAAAATGCTATAATTGGAACATTCAACTACGGAAGAGACCAAGTTTTTAATAAACCAACATAAAAACATGCATTTTTTTACCTTTAAATTGTCCAAAGCTCCTTAACTTTATGAATGTGAGAAGCAAGTCTGATGATTATACTAGTCCATTATTTAAATAAAGTTGGATCTGTTATTAGTTGTCAGCATGGTGTAAATGCACATGTCAAAAGTACGTTAACCTGCCTGCAAACTGCTTATGACTGGCCCAGAAGTGTCGATAAATGAAAAAAAGTGACAATTGAGGAGGTCAGCTCAAAAACCTGACGACACCAAATTTGTGCCGATTTGCAATTAATGCACGATTCATCACCCTGTGGTACATTTAAAACATTTGACTGGTTTTTTTTCCCTATATATGCCTCTTCAATTTTAATGAAATGACTTAGAAATAATCTGATGTTTGCAAAACTTTCTCTGATAATATATAAAATTTATAAAAAGTGACCTACCATGGCGGTTCAAGAGGTCCCCGTGTATCACTTTTGGATGTGGTGAAAACGTATAATATATCGTCGTCTTATTCTCGATGGACACTTCTGATTGGTGCGTTAAAGTCACCACTACTGCCAAAACGGCGCACAGCAGTAAGAACAACGTGGTACCAACCACGATATAGACGATCTTCCGTCTGCGATCCTCCTTCAGCTTTTGCTCTTCAGTCATTTCCACCACCACGGGCTGTTTGTACTGTTTCGTTGCGCAACTACTCTTTCTTCTTTGACTTTGACGCGATTGACTCGATCTCCTAATCGGACTCTCAAAGTCGCCCACGCAAGAATGCCTCGGACTTCTGCTATACGATCTAACCGATTGGTTCCGATGGATGTATTTTCTGGAATCACCATCGCCCAGCTGGGACCGTCTGCTTCTCTTCGAAGAGGATTTCCTATGGATCCTGCACTGATACAAGGAAATGGAACTGATGGAAGATCGTCTGAGGTCCTCTAAGGAGGCGGACATGAATCTGTGTCCCAGAAGTTGCCTGTCTTCTCTGAACGAAGGACTTCTTGAATGGTCGGGACTCGGATGCAGCGATGGACTGAAGGAGTAGTGTCTGGTACGTCTGGGGTGATCCTCATCGGGTTCTGTTATGAACGGTACGCTTCTATCCATTTCTGACAAAGTCATGCTCGTTTCCGCGAAGGTATAGATGATATGCGACCGCTCTTGGACGATGCTCAAGAGCAACTGAAGCGCGTGTTATAAATAACCCTCCACTCTATCGTAAGCCATGTGCGCGATGTTTTTGTGATTATTTTTACGCGGAGTTTCGATTGTTATACTGGATATTGGATAATTTTTTTCCAGGTGAAATATCTTTTAAAATCACCATATTGTACTCTCATTCATGGTAATCCAATAGCTACCATTAAAAAAATATGAAGCCCTGTGCACAATAAAATCTGGACAACTAATATCAGTAAATTTTGAAATTTACAGTTAACCCACGTTCGCTTGCTTGCATTTCAAGAAATTAAAGTATTGTCATTGATAAATTGATATTTCACTCTTACGTACAGTATTTGTGCCATGTATTTTTGGTTGCAAATTGATATTTTGTGAATTTATTTGACTAAATTGGTTCGACATTGTATAAACTTCCAAGGAATTGTACACAATTTTATATATTTCCGGTAATATACAGTGTGACCCAATAGAAAGCGGGAAACCCCTATATAACTTGTATTTATTGACCGATTTTAGCCAACTTTGTTTTTATTTTCGGTCGATTAATTAAAACAAATGTATGGTGCAGGGTACTTGACAATAATTGACAGAATACAATTACACTGTCCAACACAATTTTTTTCATACACCGTTAGGTGTAATTTACGTCGTTTTTCATGCTGATTCTGAAATTAATTTTAGGTTTGTTCCATCACGTCAGGAGTTTGAGAAATTATTTTTGATAGTTTTTTCAAAAAGTACATTAAATTTTACGGAAATCCAAAGTGACTTTTATATAAGAAAGATATTACAAGATATATTGTACTGCCGAGCATTTTGCATGGACATATCTGAAGATATCCTTGCCTGTTTCCTACGTCACAGCATTCAAACCACCCCCATTTGTGCTCTGGAGCCAATGAAATTAGGAATTTGTAGATTTCTGGCTGTGTGGGTATATAAGAAGCTACGCACGGCTCGTTAGATTCAATTTAAGTCTGTTTCTGATAGCTGAACGTCTTACACAGGGTGTATCAAATAAAAAAGTAAATTTTGCTTGGGTGTTAACTACACGACATATAAAGCACAAACCCACCGAAACCGGATTTCATCATTAAAGAATAAAAAAAAGTAAAATTTAGAGCCAAAAATTCTTTAGTCCGGGCCTGATGTAAGGAAACGTCATGTTAAGCACCCGCTAAACGTGGTATTGTGTATAAATACATTGCACTCATTTAGTATTATTCTTAATGGTATGTCGTAAGTTTATTTAACGTTATTCTGAATAAATAAAGGCCAATCGGCCAGTGTGCCCTTGTAAAAATAGCAAAACTGAGGCATTTTAAATTTCTTCTTTTTTATAAAATAAACATTCCTTTTTTGTTAAGAGCATTCTACGTAAGTCTACAAAGTATTATTTTTAATATCCTGATAAGACGTTCGAGTTTCAGCGGATATGCGACTTCAGTAGTTACAAAAAACGTAAATATTTTTCTTTTGCTTTGTCGAATCGAGAGTTAGTTCTTAATAAACGGTACCACATGAATCTGAGTTATTTATTTTGGATTTATTTAATCATATAACGCAAAATGAATTGAATCGAATTACACAGAAATAAATGCAGATACACAAAATTTGTAAACACGCCTTTTTACTATGATGTCGCGCGAAAATGAATCTATACATTCCCGCGCTTTTGCCGATGCATCAAGGTTTGATTTTCTTTATATGAAATCATGATGGTCCTGAAAAGGATCGTTTTTTCGAGACGGGAAGAATTTAAATAAAATGTTCGAAGTGGCTTGTACTCCAAGCGGCGATCCACACAAAACCAACAGCGGTAATGGCTGAATAATAGTGGTATGTGGGGGTATACTCGGGACAGCATTTAGGTTGGGCACAGGAGCGGCTCTAGCCCACGGCATTTATACATTTTTTTTTCTCGTTAATGCTTACAGATAGATCCCCTGAGCATTAAGACTTTTTGATTGTATATGATTACAGCTGCTACATATTATTATATTTACCTCTATATCTGAGACACCTTGTATATGCGTCAAATGCTGAGGTGGAAGATGCTGTAAAGCAGTATTTTTCAGGCTTAAATAAACAATTTTTTTCTGACGGTTTGAAAGGATGGAAGAAGTGTTAGACCAAATGAATCGAGATGCAAGGAGATTACGTTAAAAAATATTTTTTTTTTACTTCGAAATATGCGTTTTTGTTAAAAAGGTCCTTTGGGGTATTCTTAAGCAAGAAGTGTATAAGTGAAGACCACAGTCAGCACTACTACAATTTAAAAGAAAGTTGATCAAAATCACACCATAAATACAACTTTTATGGGAGTGTCAAGTGGGTTACACTGTATATAGAAAAGAAAAAACAATTAATGGCTTTCAAAGAAGGCACATGGCTGTGCCAAGCAACTCCGAATAAGGAGATACGATAAAGGCGCATTTTGAGCGAATAATTTTTCGATTTGTAAGCCCTCTTTAACACCTAAAACTGTATTATCTGCTAAGCGATGTCGTAATACGAGCTAAACCTTCATTTTCCATCAGGCTATTCCATTTTAATCTGAGAGGCAAACTTCATATTACAAAAGAGAACGTCTGTGAGCGTCACCAATATAAACAAGCTCGCTATCACGTACTTACACATTTCGAGCTCTTGTGACCGAACTAAAATCACGTACGGAGTGGAGGTTTTGCCTTAAAAGCAGCCCTCGCTTTTACCCTTTGAACGAACGTAAAAAGACACCCACATATATCAGATGATGTGTCAAAAGGGAAATGTTACTTTGGCGGTAGCCAAGGTGGGTGTCGATTACTCCAGATGTTGTGCAGAGAAGATTTTGTTTGTTCGAATCGATTTACACTAACACAACATATGATTGGTCATTGGTTATATGGTGTAAACCAAATCAGCATTCTAAAGTTGAACCAATTTAAGGACACATAAGAAAATAATGAAAATAAATAATAACAATAATTAAGGAGAAATGTGCATGTACAGTGGGTGATATTTAAAACTGTCAAGTCAAATAGCTCATCACTAGCAGATTCAGGTTTTATTACATGCAGATGAAGTGCGAAGATGTGCTACGAATAAAAAAAAATTGCTCGCTAGAATCTTTAATTGTTGTTTTTTATTTGAAAAAAATATTAAAATTAAAGCAAATTTTATTACTTCTATGTGTTAGTCTAGAAAATTTTTGTTTTGTTTTGTCGATATTTGTGGTTAAATAAAGCAACAGTAATATCAATTTTTATCGTTATATATCTTCAAACATTTTTCAAATATCTTCATACGTTTACGATATATTTGATCTGAGAGTTTTAAGTATAAGTGATACATTGTGTACAATATGCAGTGGGTAAAAAGTAACGCGATCTACTTATAGCTTATTAAAAACTCAATTGCGTGGAAAAATGTTCCTACCAAAAGTTATTTGGTAATTTGATTCGTATTCATGATGTAATGGCAGTTGTCTTAATTTTATGTTTGTTAACTTTGGTTGTCTTATCACAATATATTATTGTAATTTTTATAAACGATTGCCCGGCTAATATTTTATTTAATAGCAAATCTAAACTTTTATTCTTTAATTTGCCTTTTTTTTACAAATACCTATCCTTCTATGTTTGATAATATTCAAAAAATACTATCCCCCTTCACTAGATGGTTGAGAACCTTAAATTGCCTTAAATTCATCGCTGCATTAGTAATTTGCCCTCCTATTAATCACTGAGTAGTTTATTTATATTTTTTAGCAGTAGTAAATAGGTAGCCCGAGGAGGTTGCACGTGATGTGTCTTCTAAATCAATAAAATTTATAATAACAGACTTTTACTTCATTAAATATTGATTTTATAGTTTAATTGTAATCATTTAATGTATTACTTGCTTTTATATTAATAAAGACAGTGTAAATACCGATAACATGTACAATTTATTGTATATAATGGTATATCAAAAACATTTGAAGAGCATAAGGACTCGTACTCAAGGTGAGTACACTTATTTGAAATATTTATTTATTTATTTACCTATATTTAAATTTATTTATTAAATTCCAATTTAAAACAAGAATACCATTCAAATCTCCTGGTATCCCATGTGGTAAATATCACCAATAATGTCTACCAACTTACAGATATTAAAATTTCAATTTAAATTGTCCCTCAAATGCTAAATACTTATTTACACAGAAATTTAAACAACAATTATGAGAAACATCAGCTAGCATACATTCCAAAGTATTTCAAAATGGAATTTTCCAGCAGTGTCAAACCAAAGATGAAAGCAGAAAAAGAATCACATCAAAAGTACGACACCGTAGGTATATCATCATACTCAAAACAGGAAAACATATAAAATTCCACAAAAGAAAAGGTACCAATATAAGTTAATACAACAAATTTCTTCTAATGATGAAAAATCTTGATGTTTCATCTATAGTTATATTTTTCAACAACCGTCTTCGTGGACCCCCAGCCATTTACTTAATACGAGCTGCATCGAGTCTTAACCCTTGAATTAGAATTGATACCAAGGAAACTACATTAAAATCATACAGTTACCGTACGATTAACATATACACTTAATTACCACTGTGCAAATTAATAAACTCCCCACACATTTTGACGAAAAAGGTATTAGTGCTTGCTAGTTTTACAATGGGCGATATCTAGCACTTACAGCAAGTAAAAATGAATTATTTACGTACAAATGTGTAAATGTCAAAATTTTCACAAAAATCGTAATATCTGAGAAACATGTTTAAAATTAGAATAATGAGAGTTCAGTACCCAATATTATTTTAATTAATTTTATTTTTACATGTTTCGATCACACGTCATCTTCGGGTGAAAATTGTTAACTGTTTGTTAAATATAAAAACCAAGCGTCAAAAAATATCCAGACATTTGTTAAATGAGAGAATTTATTAAATAAAATTAAATCATAATACAATCACAAATAGAAACATGTTAAAATCTTATTGACCACAGGAGACTAAACAACAGAATCTTTTTGTGACTTTATATATTATCTGACAAACAGTTGAAGATACGACGAAGAATTCTTCGTATAATACATTAGGTTGAGCAGT
The DNA here is from genome assembly GCA_004143645.1 of Protaetia brevitarsis. Taxonomy (NCBI): domain Eukaryota; kingdom Metazoa; phylum Arthropoda; class Insecta; order Coleoptera; family Scarabaeidae; genus Protaetia; species Protaetia brevitarsis. The sequence continues at coordinate 35,490 of RXPK01000998.1, read as the reverse complement.
AGCACTGACGATGCTTTTAAAGTGAAACATATGTATGCTAAAATCAACCAAGTGTTACGTTTTTAATGTGATCTAATTATTAATTAGCGTTAGTTAATTAACGCATGTATAGTGGATTAAAGTCGTCTTACAATTATTGTTATCCTTATAGATACCTATTGTAGTTTGAGATCGACAATTAATCGCAAATATCTTCACATTAATAATGAGATTTACATCTTAAATTCTCATTCAATTATTCTTCCACTTATTAAGTATATATACGACTTTCTTCGTATATTACATTTGGTTGACCAGTAGCACTGATAATCTTTGGTAAGGTGAAACATATGTATGCTAATATTAACCGAGTGTTACACACGTTTTTAATGCGACCTAATTATATAAAGAATTGTTTGTAATATGCTATTATGTGATTTCAAATCATCTTAACCGAAATTTAACAAAAACTCCTTGTTTATGTATATAGTTAGCTGTAATTATTTGAGTTAGTAAAAAAAAAAAAGAGATATGATAGATATATCAATCAATAAAGTTTAATAAAAAAGTCAACACTCCTTCACTATATTAGCTATGATTTTATATAATTCAATTATGCCAGATTATATGTTTCCCATGAATGATCCTGTAAATAATTATTAAATAATTAAACGGTATTTTAATTGGATTTAGATTCCAATGTTTCAGAAAGCAACTACGGAATACACAGCTCACATAAGATATAATCAGAATACTTTATTTTCTCACTTGTAGCGATTATATGGTCATTGTAGCCGTCAGGAAAGTTTATATTAGACTGGTAAAAATATCCTAAACGCTACCGGAACACCTAAGTAAATGTGTCCCAGTTTCCGAAATGTATCCTTCCCTATGCTATAATAACAACCGATTCGATATTCGATTTATGTTGCGGTATATTTGACATAGAAAAAAAATCCCGTTAATTTCAGATGTTTACCCCACATTTAATGCCTCAATCGTAAACAGACGCGGTTAGAAAACGTTACACATTGACATACAATCGTAAACAAGGTAAGTATATCTATCCTATGTGCATATAAAAAAAAATTAAATCCGATTTAATGAGAAAGTCTGCAACTGTAAAATTGGAAAATAATCTGCACCATCAGATGAATATTGTTACGTTTATTACGAAATAATATTTCTGGGTTTGCCAAGAGGAAGCGATAGAATATGTAGTTGTAGAGCTGCAATTGGCAGTGTTTATTTTTGGAATGCATGTAAAATGACTTATGTGCGCGTAGGATGTAAATGTAATAAGTATTGCTCATTACTTTTATACTGAGGGATATAACACGAACATTAGGCATTCATGCAAAATTCCTTATGTTGTATATTTTACCCCACATTTCATCCACTGTTAGTTTTTTTTCAATTCTTTAATTTTACTATCATCTAAAGAAATTAAGGATGCACTAATACTTACTGGCTTAATATTATCGTCAATTCTTACAATACCAATACTACGAATACACTAAAATGGAAGCTTCTGGAATCGATACGTGCAGATATAAAAGTTGCAGACGGCGCGGCGGAGTGATTCATTTATTATTCAGTTGTTGAAGCGGTCTGGCAAACTGTCACTTAATTAAGAAAGTTTTGAAGCAGTGTTTTATAAATTATGTTGCGTGTGACCTTCAAGAATGGAAAACCGTGCAAGGTGCTATAAAAATTCTCCGGACAGTTTTTGTTGTGTTTGTGCATTATATATTATAAAATTGCAAAATTTAAGTGAATTAATTCAAAGATTTTATGAACAATATCTCGGCTTCAAAATTAGAATTCAAAACAAAACATGGGTAATACCAAATATTATACAAGTATACATATGGTCAAAGAAATGTTCACTAGGAATTATGTGGACCACAGTATATATTCGCAAACGCATTCGAAAGACGTCTCGCCGGGCGAATAATATACACTAGAGGAATAGGGAAAACAGTCGGCACTGTTATCTGTGTTTCATAGTTACTATTGTGTATATCAGGTAAAGGGTTGTTTTACGTGTGATTCACCTGAAGGTAACAGCTATAAGGCTACTCTGATATTGTGTATAGCTTCTAAAAAGTAAAAATGTATTGTTGGTACCCTCAATAGCCATAGTTACAAAGATAAACATATTTTACTACACTATTTTCCTAAAAACAATTATTTCAACAAAAAGTGGGCTAACGTGTTAAAGATAGGAAAACCAATAACTAAATATATGCAAGTGTGTAGCTTACATTTAAAAGATTGATTTTCACTCTGTAAAAAACTACTTAATTCTTTAAGCATGTATGGATGTATTTACCTGTTACAGCACACACTCAAAAGTAAAAGATATTTTAAAAAGAGTGCAGTTCCTCTTTAAAGTTATGACAACAAAATAAGACAGGTAGAATATATGGACAGCAAATTATTATTGTCTGTACTTATTAATTTTATGCGGATCGGAATGTATTTTAGATTACTTTAAACAGAAGCCTATTATTGTAGTATCAACACATAAAACTGCATAACTCGCTTTAAAAACTTCTCCTTCCTGTAACGTTCTTCGCCTGTCCACCAAGTATGTAAATATATCACTAATACCCACTGCCATATTTTGAAGATACACACTCCATAAGAAATTTGTGAAATTAGATCTGCTACTACTTAACACATGCACAAATGGCCATTGCTGCCAATGTTTCCCTATCGCGTAGCCATTTTGTATGATTTCTTAGCGCCATCTCTAGTCGCGCGCGCTTGCGAATAAAAAACGCTAATGCTGCCATCTATATTTTACCAGTGGAAAGTTCTTTGATCATATGTATACTTGTATAATATTTGGTACTACATGTATGCTTGTATTTCGTGTTATGTCAATTTAACTCAGTGGAACAAAAACAAGAATTCTTCTGAATTCCTGTCCGAAAGGTCGATGATTTGGCGTTAACCAACAAATCACGTCAAATAAAATAATGAACCGACATTGTTCCTGGAAAATTAAATATAAAATTTGAGCCGTTAGTGGATTGTGATTTGGTGATTCTAACCTTCTACACATTGAATTAGGATTGATTAAACAGTTTGTGAAAATATTCGGAAAAGAATGCAATTGTTTTAAATATTGAAGGGATAAGTTTTCAAAGCTGTCTGATGTGAAAGTTCGCAAAGGAATATTTATTAGTCCACAAGTTAGGAAGCTGTTGAACATGATGAACATTTTGAACGATTTAGAGCTGGCTGCATGGACTTGTTTTAAAAATGCTTGCAAACATTTTTTCGGGGAAATCAAAAGAGTGAAAACTACCTAGATATAGTGACTAATTTGCTACAAAAATATAAAAATTTAGGGTGTAGAATGTCGCTTAAAATTTTTGCATTGAGATTTGGATTTATTTCCTACTAATTTAGGTAAGATGAGTTATGAATAGATATTCCGGTGAGCAGGATCCGCCATGATGGGAGATTTTTTTATGGTATCTCATTAGAGAATGCAACAGCAAGCACGAAAAGAAGATTTTTGCAAAACTTTGATATATCAGCTATTTTGCTCTGTATATACACAACAAAAAATTAGGTAATTTTTCTTGGTAAAAATCACAAAATCCGAACATACGTCGATATTAGATCTTGAAATATATCGGCGTATGTTCGGTTAAACGCTCGAACTTACATCTTCCCTTAGCTGATTGGTAAAGCGGTCGTCCGGAAAACGGGAGGGTGAAGGTTCGAACCCTGGGTGAGGAAAAAAAATTCTTGGGAAAAATTCCTCCTAATTATAATAGTTAATAGCAGAAAATACATTGATTTGTTGTTATATTGATTATTAGTAGATGGTATTAATTCATATTAGAAAATCTGTTTGTTGTTCTTTAAACGCTTTAAAGTCTATTAGTTACGCATTCTGCTACAATTTGAACATGGAATATTCAAAACAACTTGCATGCACGTTGGAATTAATTCAGCATTATCTGTTAAAAACTCACTCACACACTAAAAAATTTCGGTAATTTTTCTTGATAAAAATCACTTTTTTGAATAACTTTCCGTCTTCAATGGGGGTAAATGTACAAAATGTTTTACGTGAATATTAATGGAAAAAATTTTGTTTCTTAGAAAAAAAAATGTTTAATATCGTAATATTACTAAGAAAAATATTAAAATCTTTCAGGAAAATTTAACATTTCTTACAATTTGGAAAATTACAGTTAAAAATAATATCTTTTATTCAAATAAATTACCGTAACAGCAAAGAAATATTTTTTGGATATATGATATCAAGTACTTAAGATTTTCTTAAAGAAACTATTCATTTTATACAAAGTTGATACAGTTACAGAGAAAGTAATAGTAGATCTACGTTAAAATTGTATTACAAAACTGTACATCATCACGTCATGATGTTCTAAACTCCCAAAGTCATCAAGCCGATCTAAATACCCCAAACACAAAATTTGCACGCTCGAGAGCGCGCGACTCCGAATCCAAACCGACGCACGATACTCCCTTTACACAAGATATTTAAAAACATTTACAGAAGCAGGTTTAAGCCTGTATGACACATCAAAGTACCTAAATTTTTGGTGTCAAGTGCGTTCAAATTCACCTTCAAACTCGTCGTGTAATGGCAACTTGGATAGACTTTGATGACGTCACATCCAAATTTTACTTTTACCATAAAAAAAATAGTTGTTGCAACAAATTTATTACAAAGCCGGTCAAAGTTATGAGCGTGCGCCGTGCGCAAGCATTAGCCGCCCAACACAAATTATTTTATAAAAGTTTAAATTAATTAAAATAGAACAACAAGACTAGCTTGTCTATAATCATACAAACACTCGCTTACTTCTAAACTCCTTCTCCAAAACATCTTAACTCTTAACCTCAAACTCAAAAATAAACAACCGTGAAGCTAGTTTGGTGCCGCTGAATTTCTCTTTAAAATCTATTAGGCCTCAAAGTTAAACTTTGTAGGTAACTTGGACATTCTAAAAACTTGATACACCTTGATCAGTTAACAGGCTTATAGCTGCAACGTAAAGAAGCAGTTTGTATACATCATTACATTTTATATACTGCCTTACTGCCTAGAAATACTGTAATGTTTCACACTTCGCACTTGTCTATATATAAACTGCCTACAAAATGTTAACGGTCTGTTTGACTTGCTACAAAATAGCAGTTTGCTTCGTAGCAACCCATCACTAGCAAAATCTCTAAAACCTTGTGCAGAAATGAAGTACAGAAGAAGAATATAAAATTGATAATCAAGCGCATTGCTTCGATATCCGTAATATTTCTCTTCCTGCTATAAATTATCCTATTTTTTGTTTGCATTTTATCTGAGCCATTGAGAAACGACTTCCTCTTAGTCCGTTCACGTCATCCAAGTTATTAATTTGAAAATTATCGAAATTGCACGCGCACAAAATCAACTTCCTCCTGCGATCGAAAACGATGCACTTAATTATTACTTTCCAGCGTGTGTTTGATTTATGGAATTGCATTTGGCCGCGAGCCAAGGCTACTCTACTTGGCAACTGGTCCATGTCGCCAAAGACAATCAACATCAAAGCGCCGAGTGCTGCATGTACTTAATACATGCTGCAGAACGCACAGTCAGATATATCTCGGTGTAATAGCGCATATAGCTTTTTTTTTATTCCGCTTTACTGCAGTAGCGAATTCTGCACCGCTCGATAAATCCCAATTTTATCCTTGCCTCTTCTGTTTGCACACTCGTTTCATTTAATGGTCCCACCCTTGTGGCGATTAAACATTGTAATTAGTATAAGTTGTAATAAAGATCCAAGAACAAAAATTACGGCGTGTTTGCAATGGTCGCATAAGTTGCGTTTGGTGCAACATTACGAAAGGACAAGCATACATCTCTTGGAGTACTTTTAGGCTGCAAAAATAACTAAAAACTGCAAAACAAACACTGATTCTATCAGTGTTTTCAACATAATTTCTAACCGATGGATGCTAGTGGATATAGTCTCTGAAGATCCCAGGTAGTAGAGTGACGTAAAATGACGTTTAATAAACGTTGATATCACGTATTAGACGTAATATCGACTGCAGTAACCGGTTTTCGAAGGGAGATTTCCTGATAAGCAATTAAGCATTATGTTAATATTTCCCTGAATTTTTCGATAAAATGTCAAAAAACTGGATTTTTTTCTAGGTTTTTCTCAAAGAGTCAATATATTTTTCATTTGAAGAGAATAAATATTATTTCATAGAATTCAGTGCTACAAATTTTAAAAATATTCTCAACGACCATTCAACCCAGCTAGCAGGCTGAAGTAATTTTTATGTCGTATTATTTTGATCAACACTCAGTATGACCATGGAAATGACGTGAGCCGAAGACAATTTAAATTTGACATATAAATGTCATATCATTAGATACGACGTCATTCAATGTTTTTCGCACATTTTCTATGCGTAACAGATGTAAAATATATTCAGGATATATTAATAGACGTGCGACTTATTCACACCAAGCAAAATAATGTGAAAATAGAAATAAGTTAGAGTTTACAATGAATATTTAGCCTCTTTTAAAGTATCTAATATTAATAGCATCTACTTCTAATTTGAAATCAGGCTTGAGTGAAAAGAATCAAAACTTTAAATTGTTTAAGTATTAAGCTCGCAATCTTTTCATTGCGTGCAATACAAGTAAAATTACACCCAACCCTAATAGCCAAATTTAAATTTCCCGCAATTATTCTTCGTAACTTCAACGTTAAAACTAAATTACCCACCATTTTGTATTACATTAATAGTTATTTTAACGCCTTCACGTTGAGTTCACTAAAATTGTTGACGGAAATTTAAATTTGGCTATTAGGGAGCTGATGAAATCCATTGAATGCGCATATGCTACTTTTATTGCACGCAAAAAAAAAAATGCGAACCGTAAAGCGGCCTTTAAACATTGTCAAGATAACATATTAAAAAACGGACAGTTACAACAATGAAACAAAACAAATACAACGATAACTAACTCAAAAATAAAATAAACTTTTCATTCTTCAATTTTTCAATAATTTACTTTTATTTCAAATCTACTTAAAAAAAAAAACAAGTTTTCATTCATTTCACTAAAGCCTGATTTCTAAGTAGGAGTATAATAGTAAAAATAAGTAAAATATTTCTTTTTTGACATGCTGAAGAAAATGTCACTAAAATATGTTTGACGTCTCAGGCCAGAAATGACGATTAAATGACGTTTTATTCACGTCAATTCCCTACCTGGGAAAGTATCCTATAAGGAAGCAAACATATCTTCTTCCGTTATCTTGAATGGAACACCTATTTCAGAATTCAACGCAAAAAATAACATTGCTTTGCGTAAACAACCATATGTCCATCTTTAATAATAATATTAATGTTTAGCATTAAAAAAAGTTATTTCTAGGTCACTTGAAAAATAACTGTAAATACATAGAATAGAACGAAATTATGAAATCTATATTCCTTTCAACTTAACAAACGACTTTCGTCATCGGCAGTTAATGGCATTACATTTTGAAATATTATCAAATGCACCTGTTTACACAATTAGCTGATAACGTGGATGATATTTTCTTCTTCTGAATAATGATTGTTATTTGCATTTATCCATGTGAATCTTATTCGTATTTATTTATTGAATCGCACAATAAACTGCAATAATATAATAATACAGATATTAATGCTACTTTCATTTCACGATACGTCAAATTTTGACAGTGGTTATTTCCACTATTTCCAAGTACATCTTTAAAACCCGTCCCGCGGCGGTTTCAAACACGGAGCAAATTATTCGAACACTGATACCTATAACGCCTTAATTTCGACAATAAAATGCTGAGTTTTAAATATTTATAAATATGGTTTAAGGATATTCGTCGGCAAAAAAAGGCTTTAAATGCATAATGAAATAAAATTCGAAATGTTAGGTATGAAGAATTGCCCATTACAGATCACAATTATATGACTTTGTTAAATTGGTTGCCTACCTAAAACACCCCCTCAATTCTCATTTATTTTTTGACATAGCGTAAATTTAAATGGAATAGTTTTGTATATTTAATCGCTTACTACAAAATTATTTTCGATTTCCATCCAGTACCTAATGCAAAAATGTGTTGGAAAACACATTTACAAAATTAGTGAAAACGATAGACAAAATCTTGCGTGCTTATGTTTTTTTTTTTTGAGAAAACGTGATCGAAATGTAATTGTAAAATATTCTGACAATTTTAAAAGTCAATCTAAATTCATAACTTAAGAAAAGTTCGCAGTTTAGCAGCCTTCTCTGTAACCCTTCTTTTAAGTTCCCACATAGCCAAATTTAAATTGCCCGCAATTATTTTTAGTAACTTCAACGTTGAAACATAATTACCTACTATTTTCTACTACATTGATAGTTATTTTCATGCCTTTACGTTGACCAACTCTAATAGCCAAATTTAAATTTCCCGCCACTATTTTAAGTAACTTCAACGTAAAGGCATGAAAATAACTATCAATGTAGTAGCAAATAGTAGGTAATTTTACTTATGCTGTAAAAGTACGGCTAAATACACACTCAGACTGATGCAACAATGATATTTTCATCCAAGTAACTGTGCATAACTGTCCAGGATGAATAATAAATAGGGATGAACATTTGCCTTATGCAAGTCCTGAAGAACGCCGCTAGCATCCACACCTTCCAAGATTTACGGACACCATTTGCGCACATGCTGTCTCGCGAGAGACGCGAAATGAACGTGCATACGTAGAAGTCGTGCCGCGAACCGCCCTGAATCATTAATGCCAACGTTCTGCTGCTGAATCCGCCCCCGGACTTTTAGGATCGATAGTACGTTGCTGGCTTCTTCAAAAAAAAAAAAAAAATTTCGGATCTCATCAACGTAACTGTCTATTGGGATTACGTCGTTGCGAAAACAAGATTCGTCCGACGGGCCCCATTCTTGGGACCTCGCGATCCTTCCGAGCCACGGTAACGCCTCCCCTCCCCCCTCCCCTGAGGTGTGTCGGTGACGTCACGCGGTGACGTCAATCGCGTAACAGGTAACGGACAGGCGGTGCGATAAAAAAAATGTAATCGGTAGTATTGGCAAGTTTCCTTCAATAATTAAGTCTAAAGGTGTCTGAGGGTGAGGCTTGATTAGAATTCCGGCACATTAAAAGCTCAATAATAGTAAAATGAGTTTATTTTTCTTTCTTAAGATACCAAGATTTGTTATTTTCCTTAAATATCTCAAGTTGTTTCGTTCAACATTCCACGCATATATCAATTCAGCAGATTATCTTTCAAAATAGATGAAAATAAAGAGCAATAACTCTGCGATTCGTAAACAATATTTTAAATAATGGGAGCTCGAACTTTCTATATCAGGGTTTCTACTTACACATACAAAATCTCTTTCTCAATCTTTCTCAAATTAAATGCTAATCTAAGCTCTACAAATCTTCGATTGCTTATGCAACCAAAACTACAAGTACTCTATACCTAGCGATATGTAATTCAGAACAGTTCCCCAATCATTTTTAATTAACATTTAATCAATCAAAAATTTATTGGGCTTATATTCGCATTCAAATTGAGAAAGACGGTACATAGCTGAAAGCTATATGCACAAATTATATACTGCATATCTGTTATACTTTGATAATTGTTTTAAATAAATTCCGACTTAAATACAATGTGATATAATTGAAATTGCAGCAATAAACATAAATTATTAATAATAATAACCGGTGCAAAGTTATCAATAGATCTTTTTTGATAAAATTAACTCCAAATGTAGTACAATTACGTTACGTAAATGAAATTAGTTCACAGAATATTGCAAAAAGTAGAAAACACAATATTCTTACAAAATGACGATGTTCTTAACATTCCTAATCATCCCAACTAAACGTAGGCGCTGCCGTAGATTTAATTTTTTATTTTGGCATCGCTCATCACGTTTATTTGACAGACATGTTAAGAAATGTTCAGAGATCATTTTAATCAATACGTAAGCAGTTTGTGTCGATAAGTTTGTATGTATAATTTTGACCAAGACTGTATTCATACCATATATTCTCGTTTGTTAAATTTGAACGCCTAAAAATTAGACTATCAAATAAACACTACCATTGCGACAGGAGTTGTATAATCAACAGGCGCACTTAGAATTCATTCGAAGGTTGTGAGAATTCAAAAGACATACATATTTCCCCGGGAGATGTTTTTTTTTTTAATAGAAAGGTTGTAAGTGTAAGTGGTTTTATTTTGTTTATCTATTTTGATTATCAGTAATAACAACGGAGTGTTAAATTATTTTTGGAGATCAATAGGGATCTGTAACCGCCTTGTTCAGCTATAACCTAACCTACTTGTACAAATGTACAAGCTTTCGCAGAGGGCAGAGGTATTTTATCCGTTGGTGGGAAGATTACGTAAATCTTAAACACAATATTCTTAGGATCTACAGGGAGCAAGATATTTCGGTTTCGGCAGTCTATTTCTAAATTATAATAATTTTTTTTATAATTAAAATACCATGTACACTAACGGTAATGCCCAGAAATATGCATGATTCGCCCAAATATAAACCGGTGTCGAACAGGACCACAGTATTTCTGTGAAAACGTCAACTGTAATACCACTCATAATCCAGTTAATCGGCTCCGCCTATATCCCGAAACCGTCCAGAAATTATTTAGTATATACATACAACAACAAGGACAACAGGAAACAGCAATCTGGATGTCCTGATAATTAGCCGTTAGGTTTCCCACTAAACATGAAATGTGTATGAAATATTTCTGTTTTTTCCCGCAACTTTAAAATAATGTAATATCCCAAAAGAATGTGTTATTGACATGTGTATAAAACATACCATTTAGGATTGTCATTTTGTGATGTTTGAGAAACATTTTTAATTGTATAAAATTAAACATGCACGCGTACTTTCGTATTTATCAGAAGAAAGAGAGGTTATGGTCAAATGATGCTACTTTCTACGTAAAATTATTGTGGTTAATGCGGTTACAGTTTGTCTGAATATAAATAACTATTACATAAACTTGTGGTAAGTACATTTTAACGCTTTATAACCAACTTTTGCTAATTGTTTTGCACTAGAAATTTACTGGCTTGCAAACTATCCACCGAGTTCCTATCCTGTTGTAGCACATTGCAAATGATACGAATCGGAAAGTATAGACATATCGAAAGGTATAGGATCATTTTAATTGACCCTTAAAATGTAAGATTTTATTTTTAATACAGTATGGAGTCACATATTCGTGTCAATTAAAATTTACCAACAATTTATAATCATTTATAATTTCAAGATCAACGTGTTGACACAAACAGCACTTAGTTGCAATAAATAAACATTCGTATATCATCTCTAATGTCTTGTATCAGAAACATCCCAACGGAAACGTTTCATTCGGTATGTTACAAACGAAACATAAAATGGGGCGGACATTAGCAGTTTCAGGCAGTGGCGTGGTACAAAATCGTGCTCCAATAAGTTACAAATGTGTTTAAACGACAGAGCCATCTACTGATCCTTGCCTTTTAAAGTCCCCTCTTAATTTGAAAGGTTTCGAGCTGGGAATTTACAAATAACGTCAACTTTCTAATATTCTATACTTTTTGTTGTCAGTGGGCGCGTTCAGGGACGGTCAGCTGCTTAGTAAAAGCAGAAAAGCGCTGAGTTACGCCAACAAGCAGCAATACGAGTTTCCCTGAATGGTTATGCGCTAGCCCAAATCACAGAATGAAACATAACCTATTATTCAAATAAATGTAATCTGTCAAAATAATTACAACCTTTTTGGATAGTGTATAATATATCAAGCTATACGAGGTTATACCTAAAACATAATGGATTTTATTATTGTAGAATTTTTTATAAATGATGATCTTGATGTAAACAACATAATGGATATTGTGCTTGATGTTAATAATGCACCTTTGATAGAAGGCGAGCATAGACAACAACCTATTCGAAATACTGATTTTGTATTATTGTTTGTATTTGTAAAGTAGTTAACTATAGCTTAAGTGAATTTAGAAACCACTTTCGAATGTCACGAGGGGCGATGGAGCAATTCATAGGTTTGATTGTACCTTCCTTACCTGCACGGCATTCTATTACAGTAGCAAAGCAGGTATTATTTTTTATTTGGATACTGGCAAAACCTGAGAGCTTTAATGCAACTGGAGATAGATTTGGACTCTCAAGTGGTACAGGACATTACATCTTCATGAATGTTCTGAATGCAGTATATGCTTTGAAAAATAGATTTATTAAATGGCCAACTCCGCACCAATGTACTGATATAGCTGCTAGGATAGAAGATAAATGTGGTAAATTAAAATATATAAGGATATAAAGTTACTATATAGAAACAAAATACTTCCTTTCAGGCATTCCAGGTATTATAGGTGCAATTGATGGAATGCATGTTCAGATTAAGCAGCCTTTCGATAATGATCGAAATATAGATGATAATGATGATGAACAAATCGGTGGAGAATTAAAGAGAGAATATTTAGCATCTGTAATTTAGTAATAGTAACAGTATCTTTTGATAGTTCACTTGGGCTTAGTGTATTTCCCTTTAGTTAATAGTAATGATGCGGTATATTATATCCGTTACAGGTATACATTTTAAGTGGACTCACGAGAGCATTTTAATGCTCTTAGAGGAATATCAGAAACGGTCGTCTAAATTTAGAAACCCTAAAATAAAAAAACGCCAATTATGCAAGAAATATCACAAGAAATGAAAAGGTATACTTACTTTGTAGATAGTAGTAACTGTGACAAAAAAATAAGAAATCTGAAGGCAACATACATGAAAAGCATTGATAACAATAAAACAAAAACTCGAACTGGAACTAGAAGACTGAACATACTTGGCAAGGTTTCAGTAAATCTTTGTCGACGACAAAAGTGTTCATCCAACAAACACTATCTTCAATGGCACCTTTACCAGATGCAAAAGACCAGGAATAGTGATAGGAAACCGATTCTAATTAACAATTAGATAACATAACCACACATAACCAACGTATGCGCTCCCCACTACTACTTTTGACAGCGCTGAGGAAGGCAGCCTATAATTTCTACGCTGAGTGAATTAGTCAGTCGCTGTTTGTCAGGGGCAGATCAGCTGCTCTATTCAGGGAAGTTGCTTACTAAGCTTCTCAGCCGCTGACCGTCCCTGAACGCGCCCAGTGATGTCTATAATAACTCAAGCCCGGCGGAAATAGTTTCACGCCGCAGAAATAATCTCAAATCGAAGCAGTATGTGATGAGATATGGTGGGGGTCAAAAACCTAATATCGCCGGGGTTGTCTAATAATTGTATCGTGGTCAAAAGTGGTGTTTTTTTATCCAATAATTGGGCTTAAATTAACATCATTTAACTTCAAAAATATCTTTTGGTAAAAAAAGAAGGGACTTACCCATATCGTCAATGATCGGCGCCATGCGTAACGTAACACCCACTAACAACAGGCACATGAAGAGCAGGAGGCAGGCGGTGGCCACGATCGTCCAGCGAGCCCTCTGAGGCAGCTCGTCCGGATCTATGACCTTCACATTCTCTTCCACGGCGGCTATGGCGAGCTGGTGATGTTGGTGGCGCTTCATCCGGCGTTTACGACGTTTCCGGCGCTTCCGGCGCGCCCTCTTCAGGGCCTCGTGCGTCATCATAACATCCTCCTCAATATCATCGAAATCCGCGAAGTCGTCGATGCGCAGCGAGACGTAGTCTTCGTCGAAGCTCATTTGTCTGCAAGAAATAGCGCTAACATTTACGAGTGTTCATAGTGTATGATTGGTTGCGTGTTTTATTACTATCTATAGGAATTGACAAAAAGTATTTTTTTTTGTTTGTAAAGCAGATCATTCAAATTAATTTGAGTCTTCATTTTTTCATTTTTTATACCTCTTCAAAATGTGGGAGATCTTTATGCCCCACCCTGTATTTTCAATTGTAATTTGGTTTTAAGGTTCTTTCAGAAATTCGTCTCTTTATTTTTGAAACAAGATATGGAAGAAGTCATTTTTATAGGTCCTACATATTGATACGTCGACTTGATCAGCTGATATCGGTGAAACGATCCCAAAGGTAAAGTGGCCTCGCCAAAGTCAACACGTAATATTCTTTAACGCAACGCTATCCATATAAAACATATAGATTAGGTAGCATTAACATTCTATCCACTCCATTAGATTAATTGCTAGACTAGGTACCTGTGCATATATACGCACTAACGGAATCTACCGATTAGGAATTCAGCGTGGGGAGATTTCCCGCATTTATATCTTCGGGAATTACGACTGGAGGGTGCCGCAGCCGTACGGCAATTAGTCCTGTGGCGGTGTCGCAACACTTCCCGTATGGAGTCCTGGGCGTATTCCGCTGTTAGATAGGCAATTAAACGGTAGTCCGGGTACAATGGTCTCGATCTAATTAGTAGGCATTTTCCGCCACATTCGGGGGATATTACGCTTGGTAATTATTTAGTATGTTAAAGCTACTACGAATTCGTATATTCATATTTGCAATGTATCGTGGTTGACTCCAAATTTTATGTTTTTCAAACATTTTGTGTTTGATGAACTTTATTCTTAGATACGAAACACAATTGTATTCAATGTCTTAGGAAATCTTATAGTAATGAATCCAAGTGTCAAAATTGTACATTTCATATTAGTATAAATAGGTTTTACAATATAAGTCTGTCAATCGTCAATACTTAATAATTATACGTCCGCTTCACATAAACATCCGCTCGACACTAACTTATATACATACAAATATATATGCCTTGGAATTACAGGGCCAATGTCAAAATGTTCAGATTTGGAAAAATGCACTTGAAATTTTTATCGAAAATACTTTTAATTAGAGCTTCAATTGAGTACAAACTTTGCTCACCAATTTTGGCTCAGCACATATTCGAACAAACTACGAAAATAAATAAAATGCAGTGGTTTACTGAAAATAGCAAAAAACATACATACATATATACATTGGCTCCTTTAGGTTCAAGCCACAGAAATATATTGACAAACAAATTTTAATAGGAGATTTATTTACGATTTTCTTGGAAACTTATTTATTTCTCCACTAGTATTCAGATTTATTCGATTATAAGACTACAACACTTAAATAGAAACAAGAAAAATAAACCAAAATTCAAAACAATAAATGTAAAACGCAGGTACATACTTTCATAGCATTATGAATAGTATTTTTAATGCGGTATGGTTTAAAATATTCATTAGGATTAAAATTTAACATGTAGAGTATGCAACCAGGTGCACACGTCTTTGCAGACAGTTTCATTTCTAGTGATAACTATTTTGTTATTGGCCCAAAACAGAATCTCTAATTCTTTATTGGGCGAAACAGTTGTGACGTTGTACTAAAATTTTTCAAAAATATACATTTTCAAACTTCTTTTCCTTTAAAAATACTAATCTCATAAACAAAAAATCTGTTGTAAATTCGTAGTAATTTGAAACTTTTCTTTCGAATAAAAAAATAAAAAAATAATTGGTTCCGGACCCTATTGAGACTGTTTGCATTGAGGTGTATCACTGACAGCATACTCTGTCTAAATAAGATATTAAATTATAACCATTAAACTAGTTTAAAAATCTGACTGAAAATAGCATAGCAATATATAAGTATCTTGGAATATACTACTAATGTCATACCATCTTTCTATTGGATGGTCCTCCTTTATTATATATAACAAAAATAAATTCTGAATTAATATGACAATAAATACTAACAGAAACATGAAAAAGGAAACCAAAATTAAAAACATTAAGCTTAGAACAAAATAGAAGTAGTTTAATTACAAAAAACAGTTTCCACTAAAATATCGTCCAAGTAAGTGTTTGCATCCTTAAAACATTAGCAGTAAATTAGTGGAGGTAGAGTTATATACAAGTGTTTCCTAAATGATGTTATTAATTTTTAAGATTAATATAGATCATTAAACAATGACGTCAACCGCTTCAACTAAATCTTTGCTGCTTGCAAATTCCACAGTTTGGTAGTCAGTGATACTCATATCCAGAAGAAAGAAAAACATTTATGTACGCATATGTGCATTTTGCAAGCATTTTATTTGTCAGAGGTTCGGCCTCCACAAAAAAAAGATTAAACAAAACTAATACACAGAAGGACATAATACAGTTTTTAGCGAAAACAAGAACCAATATGTATTTAAAAACTCGATTTTAAAGCACGCCAGGAAGTTCTTAATAATCATTTCTATAACGTCATTCAAATCCCCACCATAAAAAAATGCTAGTTTAGTCGATAGAAGCAATATAACTTGCATCTTTCCTGCGCCCAAGTAAGAGAAACATAGGAATATTTTAAGTTAATTTTATACATTTAATATTCAAGAGATGAATTAAAGAAATGTCTAATTTGCATACCAAAGCGCACTCTTATGATTTTAGAGAGCTTTTTCAGATTGTTTCTGATGTTGTATCTATGTAGTTTGACAAAAAGTCTCATAGCTCGATTTGTTTTATGAAAATGTATTTTTAACGAGACACGATCGATTCGAAAGAAGCTTGCCTAGCAAGTCTAATAAATATGACCAGTATGATCATTAAATCGAGAAGCGTAAACATCGGTAATACGACCTAACTGACGGCACACAAAGTAAGAACTCCCACAAGCTTCGAAACAATTCGAATTTTATAAAAAAAATATTATTTCTATAGCATTATTAATAGTAGTTTGATTCGGTATGGTTTAAAATATTAATCGAAACTGAATTTTGATATGTAGGGTATGCAACCAAGCAAACACGTCGTTGCAGGCAGTTTGAATTCTGTTGACAAATTGAATGACGAAGGTTTTAATCTGTTTAAATAAGTATTAAATTAATCATACTAAAAATAACATAACAATATATAAATATGTTAAAATATATTATCTACGTTATTATCTATTGTTGAAGGGATAAGTATATACCTGAAGTTTTTGGATGACTGTTAAGATGGTATTCGCGTTACAATAGGTCCTACACTGTAAAAAAAAGTTGCCTACAATTTTACCAGTAAATTTGCTTCATAAGGTAAAATTTCTACCATCTAGTAAATTTCACATGCTGATGTATATTTCAAAGATTGTACAGTAAAATTCGTATGTAATATTTATATGAACTGTATATTTGCCGAACGCGTACAGTTAAATAACCTAATAACCAATCACATTGCGGCGTATTCAAGTAAAAATAAATATAAAAGATCCTCAAATTTTTACCCAAATTTAAATACCCAAAAAATTGTCAATTTTACACTTTTAAGTAAATTTTATCGAAATCTTTTTCCATGTTAAATATCCTAGAAAAAACATGTAAAACAAAATTTAGATGATTTATTGTGGTAAATTCACAACGTTATTACATGTAATATTCCTAATTTACCTTGGCAAAATTACTGTATTTTTTTACAGTGTAGATCTATCAGGTAGGGCATGCAACCATGCATACATGTGTTGCAGAAAATTTCAATTGTGATGATAAATATTTTGATCTGTACAAATAAGTATTCAATTAATTGCAAAATTAGTTTGGAGACATCTGATTGAAAATAACATAGCAATATATAAGTAAATTAGTATATGTAGTACCTGTTGTTGAAATGCGAAGTAGGTATATGTCTAAACTTTTTAAATGAGCTTTAAGATAACATTTGCACTATAATAAACCTTGGGTTTAACATTTAAAGTTAAAGTTAGTTAAGTTAGTATGCAACCAGGTATACACGTCTTTGCAAACAGTTTCAATTCTAATGATGAATATTCTATCTATAAAATCTATATAAATAAGTGATTCAATTAACCATAAAATTAGTTTAAAAACCTGTGACTGAAAATAACATAACAATATATAAGTTTGTTAAAATATATTACCTATTAGATCAGAGATTAAATCTACGCAACTGAAGTTAACGGGCTAACTCGTTTAGCATTAACATGAATATCAGAACATGGGAAATAATCGATTCAATTTTACGTTTATTCTAGCAAACTGTTACCCTTTATTATCATTACTTCGCCAACGATTGACGTGGAATTTCGAGTTAAAGTTCTTATCGCGTCCAACACCGGAAACCTAATCTGAACAAATCGGGTGCAATAGAGGAAATTCTATTAGATCTTGGGACCTGTTGAACTCTCCCCACAGGCCTACGACAATATCGATAACGCGCACGCGAAGTTTGCACACAAATGAAGGGAACATTGGAACACGAAACAGGGAGGTAGCTCGAACGACAAAACAACAAACACTTTTTTGCATCAACTTCGGTTTTATATGTACGTTTTATATGTATTCGCTGGCAATAAATAACATTACGAAGGGATTGGGTTATTTTTTTTTTTTTGAAACAACGTTGAAATACGTCAAATTTATTTCTATAAAAGACATCAGCTGACAAAAATGATATTTTCTTTATTTGTGGTCAAATCCGCGATTAGGTTAGATTAGTAATTACTGAAAAATCCATACTACTTTCCAATTTTAATTAACGTACATTGAAATATAAAATTTACGTCTCCCTAAAATGTCGGCGTGAGCAAATGGTATATCTACTTTAAAATGTTAAACACAATCCAGGTAACAACTTACGAAAAATCGAACGTAATTTATATTTCGCCGGCATGCCCAAATGCGGTTCCTTAACGACAACATTCAATTTATAAAATAGAGAGAAATAAAAAAAATATATCGAAGTTGCGCCTTTGATATTTATAGCTTATTTTGATCAACACATTTTTTTTTTTTTTGAATTACACTTTCAGATACATTTATGCCTCAAGTTTAATCTACAGGGCATTCGTCACTAAAGTGGAAATTCAGACAACTTCAATTGGGGATATTTCAATTCTTTTTTTTTTTAATAGAACACCCTGTATATATTTACATTTTAACAAATATAGTTTATCTGTATCAGAGGCGTTAGGGAATTTAAAAAATCCCGACTGATTTGTTATTAGATGCTTGAGATATGTTATGCTGGGGGGGTGTACAACTTTTTTGGACTAGGGCTCACGTAGATAAAATCAATAATGAGAGGGCGGATTAATTAGCGAAAGAGGCGATGTCTAGAGGGGACAGTGCGATAATTATGTATGTGAAAACACGATAAAGATTGGCAAGCAGGTGAGATACCACTTCAAATGGGAGGTGGACTAGGAAATTTACCAGTAACATGTTTCAGGGAAATAAGGGTTGTTAATTTTGTCGTATTAGACTCTACCGTCTGATACGACAAATTAATAACGGGTAACGGTAATTTTAAATCTTACGTATGTAGAACTAGAAGGGTTAATGATTCGCATTATGAATGTGGTGGGGTAGCTACAGCAAGGTCGGTTTTATTTGAATATGATGAGTGGCGGTCACCTACGGAACCTAGGGTTTTACTTAAAAGGTGAAATTGGCCGCGACGCGAAACAGGTATTAGGGATTTTTTTTAGAAAAGCCGTTAAAGAATTATTAGAGAGGTTACGACATTATTTACGGATATGTTTATATGAATGAATATTTCATACTCTTTAGTGGTTTGAATTGGTGTTAAAGTATAGCTGTTAGATAGTAGAATTACGCATTTGCTGGCAATCAGTAACAGGGCCTGGGACTGTTAATAAATTTAACTTTGAAGCAATTTTACGTTCCTAAACCAATTCCCTATATAAAAAGAAGTGTTTAGCAAAAGAGAAACTTACATATCGGCATTATTGTCGTGTCTGCAGCAGCAATGGTGATGTGCTTGATGGCAGTCGTCTATGTGGCAGTCGTTCTGGTACGGAAGAAAGGCTTGGCTGACCTCTTCGTCGCTATGCTGAGGTGATCGCTCGCAACAGCGACTGATTGTGTACTTATTTGGACTGTCCGGAGACCTGCTGCAAATTCGTTGTTTACTTCTATCTGGAAAATAAATAATTTCTATATTGGAAGGTGATTAAATTACATGGGTAGAATTAAAAGCAAAGGGATTCTCATTTATGTTCATAGATTTCTAAAGCTTTCAAAGAACCTTTTCGGACAGAATGGAGTAGTTCTTCTTTGATCTTTATTACGCTTATGTCTTTGGTAAATTGATACTATTTTAATAATTCGGGATTTGTTTGCTAACCATCCTTCAAATCACTAACCTGATCTTTTGGTTTTGTGCGGCCTAGCCAGACCTATCTCGTCGCTGTTTTTTCTTCTCCTATGCTTCCTGTAGGTCTGGGAATGAGGTGAGTGGGCCGAATCCTTATCCTTAGAGGACACCGATCCCGACGTGGAGATTATCCTGAACCGATTCAGCAGCATCTTCGGGCTGGAATGCGAACTGGAGGCCCTGTCGTTCTTGATCGCCTCCACCTTGCTCTCCAGCAGCGAATTGAGGACCCCCTCCAGACGAGCCACCTCCACGCAGGTGCTGTTCGGCCCCTGGAGATTGTAGTCGGCGTTTCCCGAGACGTAGCATAGGTCCTCAGTAGAAACCGCCTTGTCAGTCATCTCCATTTGCTCATTTAGATAAGTGTTATTTCAGTTCCGTATATGGAAGCTTTCGGTCAGTAGCGGAGGATTTTCGAGCTTCACATGTTTCTCTTCTTGTGTTAACGAGTCAAATTTTGAACTGTCAATCTGATAGTTGGTATGAAGCGGATGGTGGTGGCAATTTGGCCTGAAAATGATAAAATTATTGCTTACAAATATGGAAGCGAATTTTGTGAACATTGACAGATGGATGAGCAGAAAACAAGAATTAATAAATAGAAACACGATTTAAAAAAAAAATATTTATAAGAGCACCAAATCAATTTAGCGCTTGCTAACGAATAGGCAATTGTTTTTACCTAAAGAGTGCGTCCCCAAAGCCCACACTCCGATTATTTAAATTTGGGAAAATGTAATTATCATAAATCGTTGTAAAAACACACCAAACGTTCAAATAAAAGATTGTTTTAAAACAATACAAGCGTAACTCTTTATTTCAATGGTATTCTACCCAGAATTCTTCTCAGAAATTTTATAAGAAATTCCCGAAGATTATTCAGGTCACCTTGATTTATATTATTCAGGTGATAGATCGTTACTTTTTTTTGGTAAACACTTTGTGGAATTTTGATATTTCTGAGCGTGTAGCGTAAAATTTGTTATGGGAGTTCACTAACAACCGTCGTCTTACGTGGCCACAGGCAGAATGAATCTTTAAACTAGCAGTAACAGTTATCTGTCTTCCATTGTTATGGCTGTCAGGTAAATCAACATCGAATTCAAATGGATAAGCAGAATTGACATTAAGATACCGTTATTTACTTTAGTTTGAGTGCAATACAGATATAGTTACGGAACAGTCATCCCGAAGAATGGTCTATCTTTATAGTCATTTTTAACAAATTCAAAATTTGCCTGTAGATTAGGCAACCGAGTATGCACTTCAACTTGCAATTACTTCTTTATTTGGCTTTGAAACCTGTTTTAAATAATTCTATATTATATTCCATTCACCTGCCTCAATAGCAATATATATTGTAATGTTTAATTTTTACTTTTTATTTATTAATGCCGGTGTAATGTGCTAATATCCATTTTTTTTTAATTTCTTCAAATGTAATGCACTGTATAAATTATAATTATTATTTTAATTATCGCAGTGTCATCTATTTTCTTTCCGTTATACAATTAGTATTTACTCTTAAAAGCGAGTTGGCCTGCTGGACTAAACTCTTAGCAAATCGTTGATAAAAGGGCCTCATAATTTAATAGCTTACGAATATCCAATTATCATCTTCTTTATTATTTTAGAATGCCTGCATGTTATTTACTATATCTGTACTGATGTTTACTATAAAATGTAGGTACTTGTTTCAAGTAAAATCTTGCATTTTAAAATCTTGTAAACAGTGTATAAATACCATTACACGATTCTGAGTGCTAAATAAATCATTTAAGTGTGAACAAAACGTTAGCTTTTATTTATATAATTATGAAAATGATTCACATACACTTAAAATCAATACATTTAAGAAAGGAATAAATGTCATACACATAATATGAGTTCGATTCCAAATTTTGCTGGAAAATTAATCATAGAATCATAAAATACATTAAGTAAAAATTTTAAAAATCCCGCGCTAATATCTGATATTAGTACTCTGCTTGTGTGGTACATATAACAAATATGCAACATCTAATAAATAAATAACAATTACATTCATATTTTTGCCATAAGAATACATATATTGAACTAAATAAATCAAGATTACCAACTCACATGACGTTTTTTGGAGACTATCATAAGATGGCGGTGTTTACATACAAAACTCTAACCCTCAATCAAATCAAAATAGAAAATTCTTACTAAGCATTTTTTTTTTAGATAAATGATTTAAATAAAAACTAAAATAATAATTTTATCAGCAGTTGACTTCTTTCGCCTTTGACATCTTCTAAATAAAGATTGTGTATACTTTAAATCCATCTAAAATTAGGCAGCCTTAACAGGAATGTAAGACAGATAAATCATTGCGTTAATTAAAGCGAATTAGACACAGAATTTATGACAAAAACCCATAAATGTCTTTATTTCATTATCTCAAAAAAAGTAGGTTTACGCCCTAACTAGAGATAAAAGCTAAATCAGAGGAATTATAAATCCTTTCCATATTCTAGATTCATACAGAGCAAATGGCAGAATTAGAAATGCTCGTTTCTAACTTTGATGTCGAAAACGAGATTATTGGAAAATGGAGTTTGTTTGCGTCGATATCTTGATCTTTAATTAATTTTAATTGCCAATTAGATGTGACATTCACTGAATATGGTAGAACGGAAAATGCTACGCTCTAAATTCAATTAAAACTAATTGACGTGTCTTATTTTCCATCTCAAACTACTAAGTGTCGGTTTCATTGCGTAAGTAATAATGTTTGTCTAATGATTGAAATACATACTGTAACGTTTTCGGGATTGAAATCACAATTTGAATATTCTGTCCTAGTTCACGGACGTGTTTATATTTTACAGCTCTGGTTCCAAAGTTGTCGATATCTTTTCTGATTGTTCTAGTACATTAGCACTAGAAACTTCGATTGCATATCGCTGAAGCATAATGCAGCACCCTCTGTGAGAGGCTCAATTATTTAAGGTAATTTCTATTCGGATGGTGCCATCTTATAAGCGTAATGAAAATTTAATTCAAAGAGGCGCAATTAACAATACAATACAAACCGTTTATAGTTGATAAATGGTTATTAGGTACTGATGCGGGTGTAGAAAAATACGTTTTTTGTTGAGTTATATAGCGATATATTTTTTGATAAGTAAAAAAACTTTCTTCTTTCATCTATTTTTTTAAAACAGACCAAAGTATATATTAGAGAATTCAGACTAAACAAAATCCTATATCGTTTAGTAGTTGTAAAATTTCCGTTACTATTTGCAAAAGGAAAATTTGACAGGAATATGTAGCGCTATACTTAAATTTATTGCAACAATTTTCTGTCTATTTGCGAATTTTATGCGCTGCTAACTATCATCATAACCGAGTTTAAATGAAATTTTCATGCCCATTTTATTGGGCGTACATAAAGTCTTGTCAAATCTAAACAGATGAAACGTTACCATTGCAAAATATCCTGCCTGTTCTTGAGTTTTACTGCCATTTGATGCTTCTGCGCGTGTATTTACGATAAATGTGTTATTTAGTAACAAAACATGCAAGCGTGGTAATAGTAGCGTAATAGAAATGATCAAAGAAAGCAAAGAACAAAGTAGTTAATTGTCTTTAAAAACATGACGATAGATATGAAATATTATTTTCATAAGATATCGATAAAAAGCATGTATCGATCAACGGTAATATTTTACCGCAAAAGACCTCAAGTCTTCACGAAATCTTTAAGGAAGACAGCGCTGAGGAAGACATTTACAGCAAGTTTGGGAATGGTTGAGCAGATTGAAGACCAGATATAACCAGAAAAAAATTGAAGATTACTGGAGAACAGACATTTAGCCATCAGATTGAAATTTGGCACATTTGTATAGCCACACAAAGTGTTGTAAATCACCGCTATCCGTTTTTGCGAAAGTTCACGTTTAAGGGGTGAAAGCTATCCTTGAAACGTTACACAACAACAAGCAACGTTATAAATAAAAATACACTTTTATTTAATATAAAGACTAAATTAATGACCTGGTCAGCGTGAAATGAAAACGACTGGAGAAATACGAAGATAAAAAGGTGGGGGAACACCAAAAACGTTTCAGAGGTGGGAGATCGACAGTGGATCAAGTTTTTACATTAAAATCCAAAATAACGGCTATCGATAAAACTTCTCTGTATATGCCTTCTATTGATTTAAAAACACATGGCTCGATTTCCAAAGAAATATTATATGAAGCGCTGCTGGTAACATTAGAAATTCAAAAAAAAAAAAGAAATGTAACAAATAAAATTTTGATAGACGGCAGTTATTCATAGCAATTTAGAGAAGGAAAAGATTTGATACAAAGCGATCTCGCCTTGATAGATGTATTTATATATATTTATGTGGAAATATCTAAAAGCAAGAAATAGCAAGATCCAAACAACAGATTCGATTTTACACTGCATTCCACGCAGACGATGTAGTTAT
Source organism: Protaetia brevitarsis (assembly GCA_004143645.1). NCBI lineage: Eukaryota > Metazoa > Arthropoda > Insecta > Coleoptera > Scarabaeidae > Protaetia > Protaetia brevitarsis. Next base: position 10,806 of record RXPK01000998.1, on the reverse strand, counting down.
GGCAATAAGATCCAGAAGTCAACTTGAAAAGAAGTGCATATACACTATGAAAGAACAAAATACTTATATGGATATGAAGGCATAACTAAACAGGTCGAAACAAATATGCCAAGTTCAATGCAGAAGAAAGATACCACAAATTAGAAAAAGCCAAACCAATTAGAATACTCGGGAATAACAATATCATACAAAAACCAAGAAGAGTGGGAAATAGTTAAGAAAAATCTGAAGGCAAATGGATTAGGGGGTTTTAATAAGAATAATTGGGGGCAAAAAAACACGATCAAGAGCAATCAAGAGCTTATGAGGCGATCAGAAGATAAGTTGTGTTGTATGCCAACGAAACATGGGTGATGACAAAAAAAGACCACAAAAAAATGGAAATTTGGGTATTGAGAAGACGTATAAACTGAGAGGTAAAGGACTTGTATGAACGCAAAAGGTGCTTGCTTAAAAAGCCTTTTGGAAGTTAGTATATATTACCCAATTTCTTGAACAAAAAAATTGTTAACAAAAAAAATTGTATGAAGGGGAAGGCGTGAGAAAGACAAGAGAAAGATTGAAGAAAAAGCGGTTTGAGCAAGCGAAAGCGAATATAACTCAGTAGGAAGAAATTGCAAAAAAAATTGGAAAGAGAAAAATACAAGTTAAAGGCAAACATAAGACCAATGAGTATGTATTGCAGTGTCCTATTTTAATTGTTTTTTACAATAACAATTAACAATAAATTGACAAATTTCGGCAGTGGAATGTAATGATTTTGGGAGGCTGTGTTGAAAATGATTGGTTGTGAGGGAAAAGTTTGTTGATTAAAGAAAAAGAAAATAAGAATTTTTTGGGAATATGTCAATTTTTTCAAAAACATGAAGAAATTTTAAAAAAGAATAGAAAGAAATTATTAAGAAAGAGAAACCATAAAAGAAGCATGATTTTTGGAAATTGGAAATTGAAAATTGGAGAAGTGGATTATCATATTGTAGTTGGATTGAATTCGAAGTTGTACCGTCATATTGTAATTAGATTAGAATAGAGGTTGGATCACCATATTGTAAGACATAAATAACAGTGTGAAGCCAGGTTACGAATGAAACAACTGCTCAAGGTTGTTTTCACGATGTGAACGGATACATTTCATGAAAGGCAGTAATGTTGCAGTTGGTTTAATTTTTTAGGCAAATAACTTATTGATGAAATAAATAGTAACGTGTTTAGATACAAACACGTTGTTACACGTTTATTTTCGCAAAGGCAATATGACAATAATACAAACTGCATTATGAGTAGAAAGGTCGTTTTCAGACATGCATTCGTGGATGAAGGTAACATGTGACAAAAATTTAATTTTATGAAAGTTTTAGTTAAATTATGATATACATACACTGTTGAAAATTTTAACACTTTTTTTGACTAATTTAATAGTCAGGAGAGGTCCACACTCTTTTCGTGTTATTTTGTCGAGAACTATACGAGTTTAAATTTGACGAGCAATGATATTCAGGTATTGTCTATTGCTAAGGGGTTATTTTGTCCAACTGACACGTGGAATTATAAAATACTTCTAGTCACATTTTGTTTGATCTAGACTAGACAAATTTACTAGCTGTTTAACTAAATGAATGCGATCTATTGATTGATTTAACACCCTTTTCTAAAAACGACGCTTTTTTTTAATATGCAACTCTTATTTCTTAGTGCTATAATATTCTCTCTTTAAGACGTTTTCTCAGTTATAAATATGCAGAACTACGCATTCAAAAGTTTTGGTTTCAACTAAACGTGGCAATTTTCAAATGATTTTAATTTAATTATATAAATAGATGTTCCCAATACATCTTTAAGATGTTGAATTTTTTTATGCACACTCGAATTAACGTTTAATGACACAAGATTACACTTTGCAGGTCAATACACGTTTGGTGGTTTGTTTGTATATGTTAATACGCAGAAAACAAACCCGAAAACAGATACACATGTAATGCACAATGCACCTAGTGTGTATAATGCGATACCGTATTAGATTAGGTGGGGTTTCTATATTTCTATCCGAGAGAAAAATTTTGATTGGTTGACGCTTCTGAATGTCTAGAAAAATAGTAAATCCTCATATCTGAACAAAGAATTCACACGAAATTCTAGTAATTTCTGTTCTATTCAGCACGCGTAGTCAACTCGTCTGGCAAAGTTTTTCAAAAATCAACACTAAAATATTTGACTAGCGCAAAATTAACGCCAACACCGATAATATTTTCAACAGTGTACGTATGCAATAAGACATAAGCCCTTTGCTCATTCACGTATTAATTAGACTCTTGGTATTTTACCTTTACCATATTATAGATTACATTACTCCATTTTCTTTCTAAAGGTAAAATCATTTGAGATCACCCTCATTTTCTCCTACCTTCAATTAATTTTGAGAATATCGGAAGCAACTATATACAGAACTATTTAATCACTACTGGTTCCTCTCTGTATAATTCATTCATGTTTGCCCGTTCCAGCTTTTAATCAACAACACACGTCAATCAGCAGATGTTATTTGAAGTTTTAAACGCTCGAACAAAGATCAAAACGATTCTTGGATCGTCATGGATTGCTTACAAATCGGTGCGTGTAGACGGTCAAACCCAAAAGACCTAATCAAATACACGTTTTCCCGTCTGCCGTACCGAGTTAATTTCAATATGGTAAACAGTGCTAAATGGAAGTTCTCCCAGGCCAATTAGAGACCGATGAAGAGATGTTTTCTAAACAAGAACATCTGAGTAACTCGCCAGATGCGCGTAAACAGTAGCAATTACTACTAAGAATTTCGCCGTTCGATTAAACAAGAAATGTTTAGAATGACTCAGGGACACATCTGGTCGTGGAATTCGATAAGGAATTAACTTCTCGCGCGCATCCCAATATTTCGAAGGCAAATGACGCGGAGGGCGTTGATAGAAAAAGACGGTCAATAGCATAATACAGACAATCCAGAAGGAGAAGGTGAAGGTATTGTAGTTTAGTATAGCATGTCATTTTTTTTTCTTTGGACTTTGATGGATAGGAAAACGTATGAGCGTCACTCGGCAGATACGCGGAGTTTGGCGTAATAATCTGACATGGGTTGTCGATAGCGGTGAATTATGAAAGCCTATATGTATGTGAGTAGAATATATTAAAGGCATTCATCCAAGGTTCTCGTATAAAATGGAAAACAGAGATGCTTGTGAGAGTACGTTCATACACTGTAAGAATGCAGCGTTAGATTAGATACGCCAATAGTTTATGGCTTGTAATTGGTTAATTCATTCCCTAAGAAATATCCTCGTTCATATATACAAAATTGGATGATATTCCACTGCGACCTAAGGGATCTATTATGTTCTCTATTCTTGCTGTTTTATAGTTGGCCTTCAAATTCTATTCCTTTCAGAAAGTATAAGATATGATAGGTAAGTCTCCCTCTTCGATTTCACATGCTTCCAGGTACAACGCCCACAGTGCTACACAATTTGAGAGGAGATGAATGGGTGTTTCATCCTGCTCCCCATAAAAACTACATTCATATTCTTTTGCTAATACCAAGTTTACTACTACCAAGATGTCCTTTCAGTTTGCTATGGTTTGAAAGCAACCCTGTTAATATGCGAGTATTGTTCTGCCTCAGTTTGATTCCTCGAGCTTTCGAAGTATTTGGTTCTAGACCCATATACACATTCCTATTCCAGTTCCCTCTGATTGAAGCCATCAGTGTACCATTTTACGTCATTTCTATTCAAATTCGCGATGGTGTTTTGATCCCACTCGTTCTTATTGTTACTAAGCTTTGCTAAGATTCTTTCAGAAAACTGATTTTTTTTTTGACATGTCCTCCCGGAGCATGTCTCAGATTTGATCACCGTTAAGAGATGCCTAATCGTTTTTTCGTTGATCATTCTGAGTGTGGTTCTTTTTGCCACGCCTTCCACCACAATGTAGAGAGGGGGTAAGATCCAATGCCACCTCGATAGCTGCTATTGGGTAGGTTCTCACAGCTCCAGTTATGCATACACATACTAATCTATGCACTTTCGAGGAGTTAATTTTCGCGGTGGCCAGATTTGTTCTTTTGCTCCAAGCTGCTGATGCATAAATGATGTTCGGTCTCACTATCGCTGTGTGCATCCGAAGCAGTATTTTTGGTTTGCATCCCCAATTTTTTTCCTGCACGCCATCAAAGCTTTTTTGGTCTTGTTGGTTACTTCAATTCGTGTTTGTTCCAGAGCAGTTTATTGTCTATTTGACTTCCGTTCACCAATCTATGCTTTGCCCATCCATTTTTATAGTTTTGAGGTTGAATTTCCTTTTCCTAGTGAATGCTGCTAACGTAGTCTTATCGGAATTAACATTGAGTCCCACCCATTGACACCATCTTCTTGTAAAGTTCAGTCCTCTTTGAACTACGTCGCAAAGGGTATTCTCAAATTTGCCTCATGCGTATATGGCAGTATCATCAGCATACCCTTGACAAGGTATGCCTAGATCAGTCAGCCCGTATAAGTATAAGAGAGAAGGTCTTAAGTCCCACCTCCGCCTTCATCAACCTGGTAGACAGCAGCTGTGACATCCATGTGGAGGTCACGCCATCTATCCCCCTATTAATAAAGACTTTTTTGACAAACTCCCGTTGGAGTTTAAGTGGAGTGTTGCCAAAGGTGCCCCCTATGTCTAGAAAGACACACAATACGGTTTCTTTATTCGTCAGTGCATCTTGGATTCGATCTGTCAACTCCACTAATGCAATCTCAATGGATTTGCCCGTTTGATAGGTGTGCTGACAGGGGTGCAACGGCACCCGCTTCAAGCTATCTGTTCTAATGTAATAGTCTACAGTCTTTACATCCAAAACCGGTTTGGATTCGTAGCACTACTATTTTATTTTATTAGAATAGCGGGATACTATGTATATTATCCTGTTGTTGAAAATCCTCCATCGAAACCCAATATTTCACGCTATGTTTTGTTCCTAACAGGTTTCAAATGCGAAAGCTGAAGTATCATCATCTCTGCTGGTAAACAAGCACACGTATTCTAGATTCGATTCCGGAAAATTGTCACGTCCCAGATAGCACCAAATACTAATAAAATATTTTTTCGCCAATACATATTTTATATAGGAAGTGACAGATTTTTTGTTATTTCGTAAATATTGTAATTAATATATAGAGCATATTGAGAAATATAGGTTTTCTTATGTTGCTTTAATATTGCTAATCCATATACATGTGATAGTCTCGTGAAAGTATCTGCTATATAATTTTCCATTTGCAACAATAATTATAAAGCATTGATATAAATATGAAAATATGAATTTACATTTTCAATAGATATAAAACGATTATAAAATAAATATTCAAAAAATATTTTGCAATCAATAATAAACTCGCAATATTTTATAAATATTGCTTATATGTTGAATGTTAATTTTGGGTTTGCAATGTGTGATATAAATATTGTTTCTATGTATAATAAATATTATTTTTAAATATATATGCGCAGTTATAAACAAATATTATATAAATGTGTTCTTTACGTTGGAAATATTTCTCATACATATATAATTGTAGAATATGAAATACATATTTTATACATGTTGTGTGCTACCTGGGGTTAGTATCACAAAACAAACAGACCAATCTTTTATCGTTGAAAGCCTTTCCTACGTAAGCACTAATATTTCGTCTTTATTCAGTGAAACAAGCGGAATATACCTATTATATCTCACGAGCAAGTTTTTCTAAAGAAAATAGCAACTTTACGATTATGATTTAATTATTATTCTCCGGCAAAAAGAAACACCAGCATGCGAACAAGAGCTGATACCGGAACTGACAAAATAAAAACGAGTCCACGCTTTGTGTTCTCGAAAAAAAAAAGAAACGAATCGATACCCAAAGGAAAAGGCCTTTAAAATAACGTGTCCTGTCGTTTGTTTACCTTACAGTTACGAGTATGTTGCGGTAGATTTGCCAATGGTTCTGGCAAAATTATCCGTAGTAAATCAGAGACAGTTACGATGTGCGTAAAAATTCACAGCGAGACGCACATTAAAGTTGTAACGACCGCAATTATTCCGCGGTAAATTAAATATGCGGGCAGAGAAATTGATTTCGAAAATATCCAAAAGGCTAGAGGAAAGATGTGTGGGCTGCAGTGAAGGATTTTCGATTATGCCGATATAGAAACTTTAAATTCAGTACTAGAATACTATTTATGAAACGGATATTATTATTGTGATAATATATTATATTAGCACAGATGAACTGCAATTGGTCATATCATTTGGGAATGTTTTATTCATACATTTTAAAAATTACACTAGCCTTCAAGTACTTACGATTTTCTTAAAGAAACTATTCATTTTATACAAAGTTGGTACAGTTGCAGATAAAGTAATAATAGATTTACGTCAAAATTGTATTACAAAACTGTAAATTATCACGTCATGATGTTCTAAACATCTAATAGCTACCCAGTAAACCAAATTCAAATTTCCCGTAATTATTTTTAGTAACTTCAACATTCAAGCATGAAATTACCTACGATTTTGTATTGATTAATAGTTATTTGAATACCTTTAAGTTGAAGTTACTAAATATAATTGCGGGAAATTTGAATTTGGTTTTCTGGGTAAGTTTTCTCGTCTATGGTAGCAAATACGTTAAACATATTCTACAAGTACAGAAGTTGCCGTGAAGATGGCGCTTCTCCTATTTCACTACACTAACTTTCCATACTCGATATAAGTTTTCTATATGGCAGACATAGTTCTAAAATATTTATCTATTACTTACAAGATAAATATTTCTTAGGAATTATCACAACAGTTACCCACATACGGTGGTCTTTGATTTTTCCGTATTAACCGCCAATGTGGAGAGACAACGGATAGCTGATTCACGGCCGTTTGCACCGTCTGTGATTAACATTTTAATTAACTAATCAAAGATTAAATTTAATTACGAATTAAATATGAATTGGATTGCACCGAACAAATTTAATCAATGATTAGTTAATTAAAAAGTTTGCGACAGAAATATAGGTTGGTAGTGCGTTAAGTTTAGTTTTTAGTCAAAAATCGTATTTCTATTGGGAACACTGTTCCATCATAATGAAAAATGCGCCGTTATGCGAATGCGCGATTTTAAGCGGCATTTGAAAGTTACTGGAATTTAAGCTGAAGCAAATTGCTACAGAATTAGATATTGAAACAAAAAAGTTGAGTAGTAGTTTTAAAATGGAAATTAATATGTGAATGCAAGTTTTTTTTTCATAATGCAATTCTTTTATTTGTTTTTCTACAAATGCTCAAATTTTTGATACTTTATTTGACCTCTGCTATTACTTGTTAGAATTTTATTATTACCATCATTTCCTTATATATTTTGTTCCTTTTATTTAATAAGTAAATGGCTAGTTACATAGACAATATTTCTTTTAAAAAAATCAAAGTGATAACGCATTTAGAGTAAATAAAATATATTTCGTTTATATAAAAGCCAAAGAAAACAAATACACAAAAAAAATGTTCAAAAGTTAATTTCTATATAGCAATGAATTACAAATTGTTGAAATAATCATTAATTAGTAATGCCTGTGTCGCAGCAGGTACATCATCAACAGCGTCATAATTAATCTCATGAAGTTGTCCATTTAAAATTTCTTGATTTAATTTTTCTTCATTGATTTCCTCTTTACCCATATTTATGGCTATATTGTGCAATACTGAGGTAGCAACTACTACTGGCATAGAGATATCCAGCTTTAAGCGACAACCATATGCCAGTATTGGAAAACATTCTTCTTAGAAATATGCTTTCAATGACATTCCGTGTTGTAATATGGCTTTCATTATAACGATTTTTCACAACTGTTTCAGAATTTAACAGTGGGGTCAATAATTCTGTTTTTGAGGCATATCCACTGTCGCTTATGGAAAAGAATGGATTGTTAAAGTGTGTATTCCCTGGCCATCGTACTACGATATCCATTATTTTTAAATTAGCATCATATAAAAATTGTGAATTTATAGAAAGATATCCTTTCCTATTACGAAATACCACCGGGTCATTCCCACCTGAAACCACGAGTAATCCTCAAATACATTTATTGTTAGTTTTTATTTGGGGAATTAATTTTTGATTTACCTTGGACTTTCTAAAACCCTGCCAAATATACACTTCTTGCACACCGCTATCCCTTGTCCCTAATCTTCATACTGAACACTTTAATTAGCTAGCTATTTCAATTTACAGTCACAGATATTTGTATTATAACCAAAAACCGCATAACATAACCTATAATCCTATAAACATGATTGTAGACAAAGAAGCTACGCTTGCGCCAACTTTAATTATGAGTTGATTCGTACCTTAGGTACTGATTAAAGATAATCACGAATTAAGGATTTAATTATTAATTAAGCAGTCGGTGCAAAGGAATTTAAACTTTAATTATGATTAAATGTTAATTACAACTTAATCACGAACGGTGCAAACGGCCGTCAGTTCTTTTTACATAGTTTCTGTTACTGCATTGATATAAATGTACTTTGGCATGAAATGGGGACCGAAAATAACTCTACAGAATAGCTGGTCGAAAACAAGTCTCAAAGCGGTTTTACTTTATAATGGTAACTCGAAACCATCAATTGCATTGGCTCATTCTACAAACACAGAAGAAGAAACGCGTGAAACAGTATGTCAACTATATTAAATCTGTGGTAACCTTATTTCCTTATTATTTGGACTGCAAGGAGAATTTGGCAGATATTGTTTTTTTTTTTGTGTCGAATGTCTCTCTCAGCTGCTAATTTAGGAAAGATGAATGATGATCAACTCTAGTAGCAAAATTTAAATTTCCCACAATTATTCTTAGCAACTTCAACAGAAAGACATCAAAGTAACTAGTAATCTAATACAAAATCATTGGTAATTTCGTGTTTCAATGTTGAAGTTACTAAAAACAAATGCGCGAAATTTAAATGCTACTAGGGAAAAAATTTGTCAAGACATTGCAGAAATGTAGAAACGATATCAGGGTAAGGTGGATCCCGTTATGATGGGAGATTTTTGCTGGTTTCTCATTAGAGAAGGCAACAGCCAATATAAAAGGACAACTGATGCAGTTACCTTAAATGTTTTAAAAGCTTACTACGTTAAAGTGTGTCTTATAAAACTAGCTTTATTGATACAGTGTCATTTCAGCAATTTTTAATGTTTAAACTGCCTTGCTAGGACATCGAAAAACAGAAGAAGAAAAAAAATTAATTACGAAATCGTGAACTATCAGAAAATAGCGTCAAATTCAATTCTGATTTTTTTCTACATGGCACATATACATATAAAATCCATCCTACAGTGTTTCTCCTTTATTCAATTTCCAAATGTCTGTGGATAAACTTCATGAGGATCACCATTCACGTCGGGAGATGTGTATCTTTACTATACGAAGACGCCGGGACAGAAACGTCTCTGGGCGTGCCTTACATGCTATATCGAATTCAGCTGACCTTTATATACAGTCAACGAATACGCAGAGACTATGAAAGACTTGGATAATTGAAGAAGATGTTTTGGCATTATCTAACATCCAGTCCAGATGTTTCTGAGACACAACAGAATCGCAGGAAAATACGTATTAAATTGAGAAATAAAGCTCGAGGGTATATCAACGAAGAAATAACAGATTTATTCGTGTTATACAATCTCCATCGTAAATATTTTATACTACCAAATGATTGTGTAACCTCATTTTAAAGAATAATGACGTTTAATACTAATACATCAAATTAGTATCGTTAATTAATTAATTAAAACGAACCTTTTGATCCAGTATGCTATATGTGTATGCTTTGCGCGTCTTAATTCCATTAACAAAAGGGGTTTGTCCAATCATGAGGTCAAGGTGTAAATTGTTTAATCGATGCCGACAAAAGCATTATGTTCCCGATGTGTATGTGTTGTTGAGTTAACACTATTTTATGTTTAAAAATAGACACCCGCACAATATTATCGATTCGAGCTATAATATTGAGTTACATTGTGCTCGTAATGTGTTACTTCACTAATATACACACGATGGTAGGCAGAGCTTCGTCTATATGTATTTTCGTTTTGGTAGTATATTAAGTATATTAATTCCTTGTCAATATTTTACAACGCTATGGGTGAGTATCCCAACTTATAACAAGCCTGTGAGAATAATTATAATTAGAGTAGACTAATGTAAATGTTTTGGGTTAGAACTTTAGTCACTTTCTCGAAATGGCATTTATTAGTTGACATTCAATCTGAGCGTTTGTGTCAAATCTTTCAAAAGTTTTCCAAAAGATGTCGCCTTAGATTGTACAACAGCTGTCAATGTAGCTGTCACTACGACGGATTTCACAATAGGAAACACAGGTCGCTGGAAGGAAAAATGTTTGAAATAATATTCATTTTTTAATTCCATATGCGATACAAAACAACATCTACAGTCTAGTTCAAGTTTTAAAAGAAGTATTATTCTTATGAACTATATGCATCCTTTTTCATTTTATACCTATCCATATGGGTCTATCTCTTTCTATCACGGGGATTGTTGCCAGATTTATTTGATGGCTGTCGGTAATAATAATATCTGCATTATTCGCTGTTTCCTGTTCCTGTCATTTCTCGATTTCGAATATCTTTTTGTGTCACTTACATTTATTTCATTTTTTCCCCTAACATTACCTGTTAATTTTAAACTAGTCTGGGTTTATAAAAACTACTATAACCGTCAACAGAAATTATAATTACA